>VDFB02058242.1:741030567-741167681 GCA_007258455.2 Sequoia sempervirens | reverse complement strand
TTTGTGTTGCCAAAGGATGGAGATGACAATTAGTTTATTATGGATGATTGATTATTTCGGGTGTAAGCGAGATGAGGTGGATGGGTGGATTTTTTCAAATATTTGGATGTTTTTGGAATTTTGCAATGTTTTGAGGCTGTTTTTGGTGTTTTTTGGATTTTGCGATGTTTTTTGAATGTTTTTGGATTTTTGGTGTTTTTCGAATGTTTTTGGGTTTTGATATTTTTTGAGATGTTTTGGATTTTGATGTCACCGAGGGGCTGTCCGAGGAGATTAGCCTTACCTACGTTATTTCGGAGACAAGCGTAGTTAGGATTCTAATGTTTTGATGTTTTACGCTTTTTGGAGTGTTTTTGGATTTTTTGATATGTTTTGGATGTTTTGGATTTTTCACATGATTTTGGCAGTTGGATATGGATGTGTAGCTGATATCGATTAACACATTTGGTTTTGTAAAAAAACCAAGATAAAGGTTGAGCGATCGAGGTATTGATTGATCAGGATTGATGATGATAACATTGTTGAGGATGCACAACAATGCAATGATTGATTGATCAAGATTGATGATGATAACATTGTTGAGGATGCACAACAATGCAAGGATAGTGTTAAGAAACACAATGATTGGGAATGATATCCCCAAGATGATGATGGATTGATGATGATTTGATCAAGACTGATGATGATAATCATTGTTGAGGATGCACAACAATGAAAGGATAGTGTTAAGCAACACAAGGATATCCTGATGATTTCTTGATTATATTTAGATTGATCATGATTGATGAAGCTTGGTTTGAAACAAAAGATGTTTGGATGATTTGATGTGACGTTTGATGTGCAGCTTAGATGCGACTGATATCAATTGATGTTTGATGAAAGACGAAGACTGATAAGGAATGTCTTCTCGTCAAAATGTGCCATGGGTTAGTGATTCAGATTTTTTCGCTCACAAGTGGTGGACCAATTTGATTTCATGTTTTCCAATGTTCGGATCGCCACATAAGGCGAAGGATATAGATCAAGATTTATTCTCGAAGCAAGATGGATATATCTGCCCCCAATGTCTAGCAATGTATGGAATGCGATGGATGGATGCTTGGATAGGTGTATGGATGGATGGATATGCTAAGCATGCAAAGTATGCCAAGGATTATCTTGCGATAAGATAAGGTGTTCGGATAACAAGTGCTCATTTGGATAATGCTTCATAGCTCAGATAATGCTGCATAGGATAGGATCGATGAAAATGACCCATGTCAAGATGTTTTACCATAAGCAAGCATAAAGCGTGCCCCAAAATTGTATCAAGATCAAGATAACTAAGATGATGGATGCAGATATATGCGAATGGATTGGATAAATGGTTCATGGATGGATGGATTTATTATGGATATGATGGATGGAATGCTCGATTTATTACGGATGGGATGAGATGTTTTCAACTGAACTGGCACACGTAGATGCTCGATTCTACACATGACTGCCTATTTTCCAGGTTTTCATCATGGTCTTTCCCAAAAGCCACCGTAGTGGTTTTCACTAGAGGACGATTTTTTTCTTTACTGTTTTCAATCCTTTTTCTAATTTTTTGGATTTTCATATTTTTTGATTTTTATATTTTTACGAAGATTCATGCTTTGAACCACGGTGGTGTTGGCCGTAGATACCCTGTCATAATGTGCCATCGATATCCTACGGAAGGAGCTGCTAAGATACATGCACTTGAATGCAACTTTTGGGATTCTTGATGCCTTGTATCAGATTGACTTTGTCTTTGTTTGCACATCGCGCGATAAAGTGCCTTGAGAATCCTTATGATGAAGGTGTTACCAATACCGGTCAATGTAAGAATTGGATATCATGCATGGAGGCATGGATGGAGTGTTTATGGATAAAGATGGATTGGTTGACAGTTTGGAACCTTTGACTCTCCAAACTTGGGAAGATGAGCAATGATGGGTGCATACGGAAGTGTGTGTGGAATTAGGACCAACTGCTTGATACACTTTGTACGTCACTTGAAAAGCCTTCTTTTGATTTTGCGGACATCTTTGATGGATACCCTTCCCTCTTTTAGTTTGCCCCACAGTTTCTTTGACTGATGGAGTTTGATAGGGATGATCTTTCTTTGTATTCTTTGGTATCCATTTGTGTTTGATTTGTCCATTATGCCTCTCAACTTCTTTTGCTTTGATAACGTTCTTCGTACTTTGATTCAAATCTTTCTTTTGATGTTGGTCCCAATTCATGGATGGGGTGATGGGTGGATGAAGATACATGGCGTGGCTGGTTGTAGTATTGACACCGGTTTCATCATAAAAACTCTTCATGCTCCCTATGTTGACGTTTGCTTGAGACGAAGTTGCCCCCAGTATTGTGGTAGTAGTACCTTCATGCTTTGATTTCGCTTGCTCCAAGAGCTCTTGTGTATAATGCATTCTCTGATAAATGACTGTCGTAGGTGACGTTTCAATTTGCTGCTCTGGTAACTCTGGATGTTCTATTTGACTTGTTTCCTTAAACGGATAATGATGGATATCTTTATTCATGATGTCCTCAATCTGAGTTTGGGACATATTTGATCCTGATGTTGACAACTCCATTTGATTGAAGGAGTTAAGAATCTGCTCTTTTTGTGCAATAATGTCTGGAATAAAGGGATCCTGTTCTGAATAACGATCATCTATGTTTCCATCCAAAGAAAGCATCTCATGGGTAGATGGAGGAGTATGTGCTACATGGATATGATCATCTTGCATGGATAAGAGAGTGTTCATTAGATTATTGTAGTATCTTGAAGATACAAATTCTTGATCTTGATTAATTTCAGAGTTGCTTTCGACATGCTTTGGATCAAGTTCTTGACATGGGGCAGCTTCAAAGGATGGATTTCTTACAAAGGGTTTTTGGATGTCGACATTAGGCATGAAAAGTGGCTCAATATCCTCAAGTGTCGAGTTCAGGATTCCTTTAGTATCTGTAACCATGAGGTCAAAGGGGGTCAACATGTTTTGAAAATGACCATTGCTAGACCTTAGTGAAAGATTTTGATCTTGCTTTGGAATAACTTCTTGAGATATGTCCTCTAACTCATAAGGCGATGTAGAGACATTTTCAATATGATCATTGGTCAACGGATCATGCATTATGTCAATAGGATCAAATAACCCTAACACTCCTTGAAAGAGATCACTAAAAAGTGGCTCTTGATGTATGGTGAGTTGATCATCGGATTGTGTAGATATATCTTCAATGTGCTCCTCGATGGAGAGGTTTTGATCATTGTTTTCGATAATTTCGATGGAGAGATTGTGAATGTCTTCGATCATAGCATCAAGTGATGTTGATATTTCTTGAATTGGCTCATTATCAAGCTTTGTTGGTGGATTTTGATCGTGATTTAAAAGTGACTCTTGACATATGTCGATTTGATCATTGGATGAAGTAAACGTGTACTCAATGATGGATTGATCTTGATCCTTGTTTTCAATAGTTGTCATCTTTTGTGTTTGTGCTCGTGTTGGTTGGGTAGCTTGAGAGGCTTGGGAAACTTGAAAGGATTGTTGCACTTGTTGAGCTTGTGTTGCTTGTTGCATGGCTAGATATTGTTGGAATCCCTTTTGAAAAGCAGCTTGTAATGTCGCGTCGTATTGGATTGATGTGGTGGAAATTGGTGGTGGTGGGGGTGGTGGTGGATTCGAAATCATGTTGGATGTAGTGACAAGTGTTTGAGATACGCTCGGAGCGATCATGGTAGTGAGGGGTTGAGATGTGATGGGTGGGATAGCGGTGTTTGGAATGATTGAAGGGATAGTGATGGTTGGAATGACCGAGGTGATAGGTCCTTGGGAGACCGTATTTCGATTTGGGATCAATGTTGTTTGATTGGATACCATCTGTTGGTGTGATGTCGATGGTATATTCAAAGGATTTGTCGTGATGGTTTGATTGATGTTAGCTGGATTGATTTGGATGGCATGATTGGTGTTAGGTAAAGGGGGAAGCCCTAAACCAAGGAATGATGTAGGTAATGGTGGTGGAGATTTCCCTTGGCGCAATGCCTCAACTATTTTGGAAAGTTCCGCAATTTGATCTCCCAAATTTGTTCTTGATTTTGATCTTGACTCACTTGAGATAGTTGATTTGGCTTGTGTTCAAGTAGTTTTGGCATGCATGTTTGCGGTTTTTGAATGGGATTATGGGAAAATTGACTTTGGATAATGTTCTGATTTGGCATGATAGGATGAACAATGTTGGTATTGGGAATCATTTTTCCAAAGGTTTCCGAGTTAGGATTCATGTTTCGAAAAAATGCATTTGGTACATCCACATTTGGTTTGTAGGGATTTGGTGGAATGACATTGTTCGTTTCAAGGCTCATGCATTGATTATTCGATTGGTGGATTTGTAGGTTTGGACTTAGATCTATCATTGGGAAATGTGTTCCAAACTTTCACTTGGGTATACTCACACTTGTTGTACCATTGACATTTGTCGAAGGTAATGATCCCATGCATGGATTTTGATAATTGATAGGAAATGCAAGGCTTTGAGGATTCAATTGATTTAGATTACTCAAGATGTATGGATCAAGTGTATATTCCATGTTCTTCTTGTGTTTTGACTTTGTTATGAAAGTGACCTCTAAGGTTCTTAGGATCAATGATGAGATGAAAGATGAAAGGTGAATGATATGAGTGATGAACGTTTAAGAACTTTGGATCAATGCTAGACTTAGGGCTTGATTTTGATTGTTTGATGTGGATGATGAACTTGTAAACCCTAAAATGTTGGATGTTATCTTAGGATGAACTTGTTCAAAGAGGTGATAATTTAACTAAGTGTGCGTGGAAGGATTCATCCAAACACACCTAACTAAACAAATGATTTTGATTTGGTTTGGAAATGTACCCAAGTCTAGGTAATGACGTTTTCAAAGCTCTAAAGTTGTTTGTGGGATGATGTTGATAAATGTTTGAGGTGAATGAAGTGTTTGATTTTGATCCTAAGAGACTTAGAGAGACTTTGTTTACTAGGCCAAGGTATTGAAGAACACACTTTTCTCTAAGAGCAATCAAAAGACCAATATGACCAAGAGATATCAAGCACATGTGTGGGGTCCAATTTGTTATCTTTGCTTAGTGTATTCCTTTTACCACAAACACACTCTTGATTAAAGTTTCAAACTAAGATGTACCAATGTCTTAATTTCCTTAAACCCCACAAGATATTTTATGTGGAAATTCAATGAACTTAAGGCAAGGGTTTTCCTATTGTTTACTCAAGAAGACAAATTGAGATATAATCCAATGCTTAGGAACCTCTACGACGTGAATCCAGGGAAAGGTAACATATGGATCGAGTCAATGATATTTGTCTTCAAGAGGTTTGAAATTTTGAGAATCATGTTGAATGTTTGTTTGCAAAATGTTTTCGAATACACACTGTTTTTCAAGCAAAGAATAATTACAAGCCCTATGGATGTGATAGACAATGTTTGTTGAGTCCCCACTTGGACAAGTCCAGCTACGCCTACTTTTAGCCCGGATGGTTAGATGCTTGACCCCACGGCTCCCTCTCCAGCACTCACTTATCTGGGGTAGCCAAGCACCAACACCCATGAAACTCCCATGGCATGCTTTCCATCTCTACTAAAAGTAAAATTGTGGGGCTTGAGCAGCCGTTCTTGCACCAACAAACAGATTAAGGATTTTGGCAGAATTCTAGCACATGGGTTCTAGTAAGGACTTTCCGTTCGTGGGGAGATTGACCCAACGGCAAGAGTCCCCTTTCGGATCCATCTTGCCGAGGAGCCAGCCGTGATTATGGCGTTTAACCAAAACCCTCATTTTATATCCCGCTAGAAATACTCTTGGCTTTAGAGTGTTGGTTGAGCGTCGCTTGGGTGAGTACTTTTTCCCAAGGCGGCCCTCTAAGATAAACAAAAGCGAGCAAAGACACAATCCGTAACTCGATCGATCTTTGATGGCACAAAGAAAGAGAATCTACGCGAAAATGCCCCTACTCACACTCGCACAAGATGTTCAATTTTTTAAGCCCAAATTGAAGTGTTTCAAAGCAATAAAATGTATTTTGAGTGTTTCTCTTGCACCCTAGATCGCACGAAGCGCAAGGGGAGAGGATACGTACTCAAAAGACAATCACATAAATCAAACACTTGTTCGTTTTATACCCTTCAAAGCAATTGTGAATTCGTTTTAAGCACCAAATGAAATATGAGGATTGCTTGTTCAATTTTTAACCCAAAACGAAATCTAGTAAGTGTGTTCTAAGGTTCGTTTTAAGCCCTTTGCAATGAAAATGAAATTGTTCGTTTTAGCCCCAATTGAAAACTAATGTTCTAAAAACGAAAAGGAAAACAATTTCGTGTAGTGTTGATTAAACACTTAAAGTGTTAAAGAACACATTGTGTTTTAAAAAAAAACATTTCCCTCCTTTCGTGAAGTAGTATTGATCAAACATTTAAAGTGTTAAAAAACACATTGTGTTTTCAAACAAAAATCCTCCTCCTTTCGTTTTCGTTTGATAGCCTTCTCTTTCGCCTTGCACCTTTTCGCCTTCGTTTGCTTTTGTACCTCCTTCGCTTTTCCTTTGTTCACTTTTGTACCTTCGTTGTTCGCTTGCACCTATAAAATAAAAGTAGTCATGTGAGGATCAAGATATCAAATTCATTTTGATAATCAACTTCACATGATAACATTATCCCAAATGAAAAGAGAATGGTTAATAAGTGAGTCATGTTTCGATATTGATTTCATTGAAAAGACACCACACTTGCTAGACTCATTCCTTCTCTCATCATAATTTACAAAAAATGATATGATTAAATGTCAACTATCATTATGATAAACTTTGCAAGGTATGGATTTTATCAACCACAAATGATATTGGAAGTATCCTCCCAATCCTAAATATTGAATACCATAATAAAAGTGATAATAAAAATCATGACATTTATTATAGAATTAATAAGTATGAGAGAAAATTAAAAAAAAGTATCAATTACCAACATCATTCATTAAAGCCATATGTGACTAAATGATCAAATGGATCTGCTAAGGCTTTTTTGAATTTTAAAAGCAACTGCAACTAGTCAAGCGTAATGGAAATAAGATTGTCATAATTGCATTTTGGTCTGTGTAAGGCAGATTGTCAACTAGGCACATTAAATAAATCTCGCACATAAAGACTTTAAAGGTGTCTAGCTGCAATCAGCTGCCAATCTGTCCATCAAACAACCACTTTGATCATTTTAAAAGGCAGAATATGTTATAGATGGAAGACAGCGAGAGTCTATTGGTAGGTGTAAGGACAAATCTGCAGTTTTCAACCATAATAAATATTTGTCAGAAACATGAATGTATACTCAAAGCCTGAATAGTCATTTAATACACCAAGCATAGAGAAAAGCAAACGTTGATGAAGTTCTAACGCCCTTTATGGACAGGTCTTTTCTCCAAAAGCATACGCCAATTTTTATTGTCTTCTTACGCCACCTATCTCTCAGGAAGGAACATCATTCTCTGCATCAGGAAAAGAAGAATATCACAGCCGAATGGTCAGCATTTATGCATATATTTATTCTCAGGAAAACACATGACTCTTAGCACAGTTACGCCATGTTTTTGCGCATAAATGAGGTGTATAAAGTCAAAGATCAGAATAATTCTATGAGAAGAATATCATGCATCATGATCCGCATTGGGAAGAAAAAAATAACAGTCAGTTACTATGTTACTGTGGTTACACGTTTTGGGAAGCTATGATTGTTGGAACAAATTTCAACTTTCAGTCTTTGCAGAAAAAGCAATGCTTTGTGTTCAGCCATGTGAAGAACTACGACCAACAATGTCAGACGTGGTGAATGAGATATGCGAGGCCATTATCATTTGAGAAAGAATCTGAATCTTCAGATGAGGAACTTTTTGATATGATGTCAAGGCCTTCAAGAGACTCTTCACTTATCTCGAAAACTCAGATCCGTCACTCTCTTTGGATGACTCTATTATATGTATCCTAGCACGCTGACGGCGTGGAGCCCGTTTCAGATCCTTTCAGAATCCTCCCAGCATCCTCTCTGTTAACCCGAATGCAAAGGAATAGGCACGATGCTTTGCTAGTCCCAGTGGTTCAGATGAGAGATCTGGTCGACGAATAAGACAATCTGAGTGTTACGATTGTGGATAGATTGGCCACTCTTCTCGTGAATGTCCTAATGGCGGAGCATGTTCTCATGGACAGTGAACAGACAACTTGGAAGTGGAAGGATAAGCGATGGGGATGAATAGGCAGCAGAGAGCTTTGAAGGTGCGACGAGAAACTCCAAGGTGGCACCAGGGAGACTCGCAGGCAAGGTTAAGAGCCGGCCCCTACCAACGGTAGTGAAAAATCCATGAAAGGGAAGTGACATATATGATTCGTAAGCGTCGATGAGAAGTAAATGGAGTGGGCAGTTGGAGGTCGGCAGCGATGTAGAAGATCTGGGTGGCGACCACCTTTACACTGGTGGCAACAACTAAATGCCCAAAGGTAGTGACAGGCCTGCCAAAGACTACCAGTGAGAGGCAGTCATTTGTCTTTTAAATGGACACATATAATGACAAGATCAAATCACAACCCGTATAAATGGAAGCAAGGACATTTATTGAAAGTAGCAGATATAAAATAACTTTTAAGGTGAATGCAGAGATATTTGAGCCTCTTTGAATCCAATGATCAGATGCAGGCCATGGCCGACAGGTTTGTCAAGTGGGATGCCATTGATCTATCGACAACATTCAACCTGAAAATTTAAAGTTCACACCGTTAATCCTTAATCAAGGCGCAAATGATTATTTTCTGTGATAACTGAGATTGGATGCATAGATAAGATACACAGACTAAGTAATTGGCAGATATTCAAAATCTAATTAGTAGAAACGTATTCACAATGTGAAGAGCATAGACTAAACAGATTAGATTTTAGAAAATTTCTTAGCAAACAAAATTTAATGGTAAACTGTCATATGCCCTCCTTCTAGCGCCATTTTGTGTGACCCTAAATCTGTATTTTGCTCAAAAACAAACTAGCATGAGTATTGTTAAATCAAGCAAAATAGATATAGAATCCATATGAAATATTGAATCATGCTTCATAATGCAATCCAAACAACAAAATATCAATTAAACTAAATGAAAGCACAAAGAAGCAAGAATCCAACTCTATCCCATATTGGATTGGTGTCACATGTGCTAGTGACCCTTTCCCAATCCTTGATTGATAAGCTTAGATGATGATGATTCAATGGAAATGATGAGCAAAATTAGTTCTCAAGGAGAATAACCTTGCATATTCTTTTTGGATGAAATTGTGGAGGATTTTCTTGAGGATGATGCACCTATTTAAAGATTTTCAAAATGCCAAGTGTTGAAGAGGGACCAATGTGGGATCAAAAACAAGCCAATGAGTTGAGGACACTTGTCATCATGTGAGTGGTTGATGCATGTGCAAGATTTGGGAAGAGTGCCCAAGAGGGGGAAATTTTGAATTCAAATTTGCAATAAATTTTGAGAGGGGGACAAGAAAGAAGAGCAATAAATGCCTGTTTGACTTGTCATGTTGAAAGAAAATGAGATTTTAATAAATCAATAAAATTGATTTATTGTGCAAGTGGCTAGGTCTAGATAATGCAAGTGGGATGTGATTAGCATTAGGTTAGGATTAGATTAAGTTAATGATGATTAGGCTGATTTAATGATGATTAGATGATTTGACTTTTTGGACTTAAATTGATTTATTTAAATCAGAAAATGATGGAAAATGTATGATTTGGATTTGATTTAAATAAAGTCCTGATTTATTGGATGAATGGAATATGATTATGCATGATGTAATTTTAACATGTCTACAGATGCAAACATGTGAATTCAGCAATGAGAGATTAGAATAAGAATAGAGTTGTTAATCAATTGCTAAGAAGAGCAGTACTATGTATTTAGAGCTTCAAAGGAACTAAAATACAACATAAGGTCTAGGTGAATTTTGTATCAATTCATACATTAGTAGTGAGCCTTTTTGTACTGTATTTAACTCTAGATGCGAGCCTTATAAGGACAGTGTGTCCTGGAGTGAGCCCATGTAATATACTATATCCAAATATAATATATTGTGCTCTAATTCTCACTATGGTTTTTCCCATTTTGGGTTTTCCAAGTAAAAATCCTAGTGTTCATGTGTTATGTGACTTTGTAGATGATTCATGCTTTCATTCTTTATTTTTGTCAATATGTTTTGATAATTGGATAATTTGTGTTCAAAATTTTAATAAAATATTAATTCAAACCCCCTCTTAGTATTCTAAGTTTTCAACAAATTAGTGTTTAGATACACAATTTTCCTATTTTGTTTGTTCCCTTTACTTTTATAATTCATCTCTCCTTAAAAATTAATTCAAGAATACTTAATAAATTTTATATATCATACATAAACATTGACCAACTCAAAATTGTAAGGTAGTGAGTTTGTGATGCAGGAGCATCCAGTGGTGTGAGGGAAATCTTGCATCACCCAAAAATATGCTTTCCATTTATGTTCCTTTTGTTTTCTTTTTGTAGATGTTCTTGCATTTTTGGATACCTTTTTCGTCAAATAAGAGTTCCCAACTTTCAGAACTGCTTTTCTACTTTTTCTGCTCAATTGTTATTTTTAGCAGGTGTGAATTTGAAGGTGTGGGAAGACATAAATTTATGGGAAGGTTCATGATGGAAAAATAAGTATTTTGGTGAAAGAATCAGGTCAAGATCATTCACGGTTTGAAAGTTATTCAAGTTCCAATTTTTTCTTTTTGCCCTAAAAAACCTTCTGAGTCCAGTTTGAGACACTAAATGGTCCTGTACGAGCCAAAAAATTGTCATAACTAGTAGATCAGGTTCTTAGCACATTCTTCACTCTGAGACCTTTCTGACGATGCAAACGGTTTGAAAAACGGAGTCCCGGATCAAAAGTTATGGCTTCCAAAAGTTGGCTGATTTTTGGAAAATTGTCAATTTTCGAATTAGGACTCAATGTTTGAATTTCAAATTGTACTTTTTGGCACCAAACCACCAAAACTCTTATCTCGAATGTTTTTTTTGGCTCCAAACTGAAAAGGGGCTATTTATGGGCTAGTTTCTAATTTTTTGATATCTTTTTGGGGAAAAGAATTCACATGTTGCGAAAAGGGTAACTTCTATAATTTTTGAACTTCTATAGCTTGCATGTATTGTAGAGCTCGAGGATTTGGGATCCTTTGCATGTAAGAAGTTCCATTCTAAATAATAATAAAATTTATTTGGTTGTTTGTATCATTTTATGTGTCTCAGGTTTTCTCCCTCATCAGGTGGTATCAGAGTAGGTTTTCTTGAGCATGTGGAAAGATCGTCGATCATGAGGCAGTTCGCACCAAGACCGTGGTTGTGGGTTTGAGGTATTTAAGATGCCTCCAAGAGTGATGCCTGGTAGGCGTGGTGGTACCAAAGGTGGCAGAGGTGGCAGAAATGCTAGTGGAAGAGATCCATTTGCGGCTGAGGGTTTCAGAGCCCTCTAGAGACAAATGAGAAGAGGGTTAAACCTGGGAAGGAGAGGAGAAAGTGAAGATGAAGAAGAGGTGGAAGATATAGATGTAGAAGAGGAAGAAGAAGCTATTGATCAAGATCAAATGTGGATGATTAGGGCCATTTGAAAGATTGGAAAAAGATCCAGAATAGAAGTCCCTAGTTATTCTGAAAGTCTGAACCCAGAAGAGTTGATCGACTAGATCAACGAGCTAGAAGAATATTTTGAGTATGAAGAAGTAGAGGACCCAGATTAGGTTAAGTTTGCAAAAAAAAGCTGAAAGGCCATGCCAATATTTGGTGGAAAGAGGTCTAATTGGAGAGGAATTGAAGAGGAAAAGGAAAGATCATCAGTTGGGATCACATGGTGGAGAAACTGAAGAAGGAGTTCATACCAGCGGACTACGAGTTAGATCTGCTGAAGAAATTGCAAGGGTTGAAGTAAGGAAGTAGATCTGTGAAAGAATACATAGAATATTTTCACACGATGATCATCAGAAAAAGCCATGTAGAGGCCAACAAGGAGAAGGTAGCCTATTATCTTAATGGGTTACGACCGAACATTCAAGAGGAGCTAAGTTTGGCCAAAATGACCACCATTGAGGATGCATACCAGTTTTCTCTAAAAGTTGAGGAAAAGTTGAACAAAAGATTTGACAGCAAGCAAAAAGGATGAGGAGGTCAAAGCGAAAGGGGTAGTGGAAGATCTTCTGGGAGCCGAAATGAGGATGAAAGGAAAAATGAAGATGTGGGTACCAGTCGAAGCCAAAAGAATGATAACTTCTACCGCCCTCGTGATCAAAACAGTGGTGATCAAAGAGGTAGAGGACGAGGAAGATCTAGGCCAGGACCCAGAAGAGGTGGTTTTCAGAGGAACTTGTTTCCATTGTGGTGAAGAAGGGCATCGAGCCTATGAATTCTCACAACACCAAGGAAGGACAGACAAAATGCTGGAAGGTCGTGGAACGGTTGCACATGCAGATGAGGAGGCTCAATCCAAGCATTCAGATGATGCGGAAAGGGGAGAAGCCCTAGTGGTTAGAAGAGGCCTGGTGACTAAAGAGAAGGATCTAGAACAGAGGAAGAATCTATTCTGCACAAGGTGCAAGTGTGAAGACAAATGATGTGATGTCATTATTGAGGAGCACCGATAATCTGGTGTCAGAAGAGATGGTTATGAAGTTGAAGCTAAAAAGGGAAAGGCATCCACATCCATATCGGATTGCGTAGTTGTAGAAAGACCACAAAGTTCTGGTCAATGAGTAGTTCCTAGTGAAGTTCAAGATCAAAAGCTATTGTGATGAGGTACTTTGTGATATCATCCCCATGGATGCATGTCACATGTTGTTGGGGAGATCGTGGCGGTTCGATAGGCGGGTTGTACAAGATGGCCATGCAAACACTTATTCCTTGATGAAGGATGGAGTCCACCATAAGTTGAAACCCCTGAAGAAGGATGAAGAAAAGGTATGTAGTAGTGCTAGAATTTTTTTTGTCAATGGAAGGAAATTTTTAGAAGGCATGAACCATGAGCATATGTGTTATGCATTAATTCCTAGAATGGAAAAGGAAGATAGTGAGAAAGTGCTAGTAGAAATTTCTAGACTATTGGATGAGTTTCAAGAGATTATTTTTGATAACGTACTTGAGGGTTTACCACCAATGAGGAAGATCAATCATCATATTGACTTGATCCCTGGAGCCAGTTTACCAAATACGGTGGCTCATAAAATGACTCCTGTAGAAAATGAAGAGTTGAACAGACAAGTTCAGGAGTTGTTGAGAAAGGGTTTGATTCGAGAGAGTCTGAGCCCATGTGTAGTACCTGTAGTACTAGTACCAAAGAAGGATGGGGAGTGGAGGATGTGTAAAGACTCCTGGGCCATCAACAAGATAACTATCAAGTACAGATTTCCCCTACCAAGGATGGATGACCTGATGGACTGTTTGAGTGGAGCTCAGTACTTCACAAAGATAGATCTGAAAAGTGGATATCACTAGATTTGAATTCGAGAGGGTGATGAGTAGAAGACTACCTTCAAGACCAAGGAGGGCCTGTACAAGTGGTTAGTCATGCCCTTTGGGCTAACCAATGCACTAAGCACATTCATGCAGCTCATGAACGAGGTACTAAAAGAGTTTTTGGGAAGTTTTATTATTGTATATCTAGATGATATTTTGATTTTTAGTAAGACTTTGGATGAGCATTTAATGCATATTTGTAGAGCTTTTGAGAAGTTGAGAGAAGAGAAATTGTTGATTAATCTGAAGAAGTGTAGTTTTGTGAAGGAGTTAGTGTACTTGGGGTTTGTTTTCTTAGAAGAAGGTCTCAAGATGGATCCAAAGAAGGTGAAGGCTATTCTAGAATGGCCTACCCCAAGAACTGCTACTAAGGTGAGATCTTTCCATGGTTTGGCCAGTTTTTATAGAAAGTTCATTAGAAAATTCAGTAGTATTTGTGCACCCCTGACTGAAACAATGAGAGGGGATAGAAAAGATTTCAAGTGGAGCACTGGAGCAGCAAAGAGTTTTGATCTGTTGAAGCAGAAGGTGAAAGAGCAACTAGTTTTAGCCCTCCCAGATTTCAATAAGGTGTTTCAGGTGGATTGTGATGCCAGTGGTTGCGCCATTGGAGTACTGATGAGCCAAGAAGGTAAGCCCATTTCCTATTTCAATGAAAATTTAAATGATGCAAAGAGAAAGTACTCTGTATATGATTAGGAATTTTATGCAATAGTTCAAGCATTAAAGAAATGGAGACATTATTTGTTACTAAAGGAATTTGTTTTGTTTACTGATCATCAAGCATTATAGTATCTGAATAGTCAAGGAAAATTAAATCAAAGGCATATGAAACGGGTAGAGTTTTTGCAAAGTTATACCTTTTTTTTAAAGCATAGGAGTGGGAAGTCGAATAGGGTTGTAGATGCCTCAAGTATGAGGCAAAAATTGTTGAAAGAGATGCAAATTGAAGTGGTTGGGTTCAATGAACTCAAGACATTGTACCCTAAAGATCCTGATTTTGTAGAAGCTTGGAAAGCTTGCAAGGATCCTGTTACAGTTGACAGGATGAAGTGGTTGGATTTCATAATCCAGGATGGTGTGTTGTTTAAGGGAAGTCAATTGTGTATTCTAAGGAGTTCCATGAGCGAGAACCTGATAAAGGAGAAGCACAGTGGAGGAATGGCAGGACATTTTGGTCAGGATAAGACTATTTCCATTATCAGTGAGCATTATTATTGGCCTTAGTTATCACAAGATGTGAAGAAGTTTGTGCAGAGTTGTAGGGTATGTCAGATGTATAAAGGAGTGAGCTAGAATACTGGGTTGTATCAGTCCTTACTTGTACCAGAGAGGCCGTGGGAGGATATAAGTATGGACTTTGTTCTTAATTTTCCAAGGACACAAAGAGGGAATGATCCAATATTTGTGGTAGTTGACAGGTTTTCAAAGATAGAACATTTCATCCCATGCCAGAAGACCCATGATGCAATCCACATTGTTGAATTTTTCTTCAAAGAGGTGGTGAGGCTACATGGTTTGCCAAAGAGTATAGTCTTAGATCATGATACAAAATTTGTTGGATACTTTTGGAGGACCTTGTGGAAGAAGTTGAAAAAAAAGTTGAAGTTCAGTTCTACACACCATCCACAGACTAATGGGTAGATTGAGGTTGTCAATAGAAGTTTGGGTAACCTATTGAGATGCTTGGTAGGAGATAAACCCAAGGGATGGGACTTGATCTTACCCTAGGCAAAATTTTCTTGCAATAATTTTGTCAATAGAAGTACGGGTAGATCACCATTCCAGATTGTGTATAGAGGCAGTCCCAGGACCGCTTCAGAATTGAGGAAGATGGACCAAGAGAAGAAGAAAAGTGCTGAAGCCAAAGAATTTATAGAGCACATCAAGAATATACATGAGAAGGTAAGAGAACATATTAACAAGATGAATATGTAGTATAAGGCTAAGGCAGATCAAAAGAGGAGGTATAAGGAGTTTCAGATTGGTGATGAAGTGATGGTCCACTTGAGGAAAGAAAGGTTTCTAGTGGGAACCTATAACAAATTGAAAATGAAGAAGTTCGATCCCTGTAAAATTTTGAAGAGGCATGAATCAGGGAATGCATATGAGGTAGAGTTGTTGGATGGAGTCAACATTTCCCCTATGTTCAATATTTCAGATTTGACAGAGTATCATGAAGGTGGCATAGAGGAAGTACCAACAATGGAACAGTGTGGCATTCCAGCACCTACTTCAGAGAAGGAGGATATTGAAGATATTTTGGATAGCCATGTGGGAAGGAGTACCAGAAACATGTAGTATGAAGAATATCTAGTGAAGTGGAGAGGAAGGCCTATGGAAGATTCATCCTGGCTATCTAAAGTAGAGGTTGACCATTTGGGTTTTCCTCAACCATCTGAGACATGATGGGGTCACTTCTCAAATTACCCTGGGTGTCTAATGCAGGAGCATCCAGTGGTGTGAGGGCAATCTTGCATCACCCAAAAATATGCTTTCCATTTATGTCCCTTTTTTTTGCTTTTTGTAGATGTTTTTGCATTTTTGGATACCCTTTTCATCAAATAAGAGTTCCCAACTTCCATAACTGCTTTTCTGCTTTTTTTGCTCAACTGCTATTTTTAGCAGGTGTGAATTTGAAGGCATGGGAAGACAAAAATTTATGGGAAGGTTCATGATGGAAAAATAAGCACTTTGGTGAAAGAATCGGGTCAAGATCATTCACGGTTTGAAAGTTATTCAAGTTCTAGTTTCTGCTTTTTGCCTTGAAAAACCTTCTGAGTCCAGTTTGAGGCACTAAATAGTCCCGTACGGGCCCAAAAATTGTTGGAACCAACGAAGTGGGTTCTTAGCGTGTTCCTCACTCCGAGACCTTTCTGATAGTGCAAACGGTTCAAAAAATGGAGTCTTGAATCAAAAGTTATGGCTTTCGGAAGTTGGCCGATTTTTTGAAAATTGCCAATTTTTGAATTAGGACATAATGTTTGAATTTCAAATTGTACTTTTTGGTGCCAAACCACTAAAACTCTTATCTCGAATGTTGTTTTTGGCTCCAAACTAAAAAGGGGCTATTTATGGGCTAGTTTCTGATTTTTGGATAGCTTTTTGGGGAAAAGAGTTCGCATGCTGCGAAAAGGGTAACTTCTGTAATTTTTGTAATTTATGAACTTCTGTAGCTTGCATGTATCGTAGAGCTCAAGGATTTGGGATCCTCTGCATGTAAGAAGTTCCATTCTAAATAATAATAAAATTTCTTTAGTTGTTTGCATCATTTTCTGTGTCTCGGGTTTGCTCCCTCGTCACTTTGATGAACTATTTTTAAAATTATCAAGAGAAAAATTAGAATTGATTAAGAATGTTTAAACATGTTTTGATATAAAAAATATATCAACAATTGGGATGAGAATAAATTATTCAAATTAAATCTTAGAATTGGTATAACTTTCAAATTTAACATGTCATAGTTAGGTATTTAAAATTAAGTATGAGATATTAGGATCACTATGTTGATGTTTTCCTCTTGAGTTATGAAACTAAGCATTGCACATAACTAATTAAATAATTAGACATACTTAGATTTAACACTACTCAAATATTTTAATATGTAAATCAAAAATAAATTTAGACAGTAGTTAATAATTCAATTTCATTTTTAATTAATGTGAGTTATACATTTATGGTTATTCAATTACATCATTCCTTTAGTCTTAGTTGTACTCTATGTTAGAACTTATAATGAATGAAATTAGTTAATTTTATTTTGGGCCTGTAAATAAATTCATTTCACTTTCAAACCTATAAGAGGAACAATCAATCAATTCAATTTGATAAGAATGGTGAAGAGACTAATTTTCAAATGTAGAAAGTGAATTGAGAAGATACGAGATTGTTTTCAAGGATAGGTAAGTTTGTAACGTACTAACCCTTCTATGAAGTAAACATTTATAATTTTACACTTTATGAGTAAATAAACAAGTATCATGTCATTGCAAATATTTTTTTTTCTTTTCTTTATTGATAATTTCCATTCAAATTGTATATCATATTACAACATGAATTCATTTTCATTTCATAAATACTACAATGTAAGAAAGCATACAATTACATACATAGCTCAAAGAGATTTAGAACAAATAGTTGTAAGACGGTCTAGGATCCTTCCTTTCAAATCTTGGTTCTTTTATCGCCTACTATGGAGGAGAAGCATCACTCGGGTGCTTTTCTACCAACCATGAACTCATAATGTGGTCCCCGACACATCTATCATTAGATAGATGGAACCTCCCTTCGACGAAGAGATTGGTAGAGTAACCGATAACGACAACCAACTGAGCACAGTGTTGTGTCCTACATAACTAGAACTTGTAATCCCACAATCTTTGTCTAGCATGTAATACTGGATCACGGTGAACATATAGTGTTAGTCTTAGTAGTCACACAATCTAGAGTGGAGTCTCATACATTCACACTACTTTGGAAAAAGTGTTACATTCAATATTCCTACTGAGATTCATCTATCACATACACTACTCGGGGCTGATTTGACTTAAGGCTATCTTAAGCTACACATAGGTATTTCCTTCAATGGATAGTCCATCATCCCAAATAACCTACAATGATATTAATCTACTTGTAATAAACCTACTTAACTAGTAAGTACACAAGTTAGGTATTTCCTTCAATGGATACTCCATCATTCCAAAGATAACCTATATACTTGGATAACCCTACTTACAAGTAAGTATTTAAAAATCCCTCCCATACTGGATTTTCTATCCTAGGAGTAAACTCAAGCTTTCCTAGATAAATCAATATCTTAGCTAAATGCACCATATGTGCTTTTCATATTCAATCATACCTAGTATATAATACCTATGATAAACACACATCTCCTACTATGGAGTACATAAAGACACATTATGAAAATAGTATCATAACTTCACTTTCCTTTTCAAAGTATTCTAAACTTTCTATTGCATATACTGGAAAGACATCTCAACCATGCAAGTAAAACACACCATTCAAAGTACAATAACAAAGAAGAAGAGATCCTCATGCCTGTTATCTCTTTATCCAAACTAATGATAGCAATGCAACACACTTCAACAATAAATGAATTGATAATCAACTTCTATATCTCTATCTCACTTGTCGGTAGCTTACTTCTCTCAAAATATAATCTTCTATCAACTATATGATCTCAATCCTATCTCTCTCACAATACAAAGCAAAGTGTGGATGTAAATATATAGAAATATGAATTGCAAAAGATGTATTATCTCTTGAAAGAATGCGTCCCTCACAATGAAATGGTTCAATTATTTATAGAGCAACCAAGCAACCTCAAAGCCTATAGTTTAAGCATGCAAAAATACAAAAAGCTCCATGCAAAGCAACTCAAAATTAAGGTGGTGATCAAATAAGCTCAGACTCAACAAAATCTCCTACAGATCGATTAGTTTCCATAACAACAATTTAAAGACTTATTCCAAATACATATGGAGAATTCAAATTGTTTCAATGAGAATACATCTATAGAAAATCAAATGCAAAGGTGGCACCAATTCCTATTCTTTTTCCTTCACATTTGGAACCATCAAACTCAGTCAACTTCCATTATATGTCAGCAGATTTTAATCGATCCAAATGGTGAATGATTCAACATAACTAGTTTAATACGTAAGACAAAGTCAAGCATGATCTCATTAAACACGTCGACCAAGTCAATCATTCTACAACCAACAATATCAAGTATAAGGTTATGCCATATATCGTGTGCTTTTCATAATGATAATCAGTTTCCACTAGCAATCAAAAGCTTTTAAATCAGCTTCCATAGACATGGTTAGTTCATCGACCTTCATTCCATAGTCTATATAGACTATAAAACAACCTTATGAATCTGCTTTAATGAATAAGAGATAGTCAATCCCAATTGACATATTTAATATGTATAATATATATATATATATATTATTATATATAAATATATATAATATATAATATACATATATATACTTAAATACTTAACATGTATTTATATATATGTATATATATATATATTGATTAATATATATATACATATATATTGTATATATATATCATATGTCTATAATGTAAGCATACATTTGATATATATATATATATATACATAAAAGAATATATTTAACAAACACATTTACTAAATGTGTGCATATATATATATGTGTGTGTGTGTGTATAAATGTATATACCTCTATGTACACGTATGTGTAGGTATATCTATATCGATGCATTCGTATGAGCATTTCCATTCACCAACGTATGCATGAATTGATATACATATACATATGGATACGTGTATATACTATACACATATATATATGTTCACATTCGTTTCACATAGCCACTCACGATTACCATCATATTGATAAGTTTGTACATGTGGTATATCCATACATGTGCATATACATATCATTAGATATCATTGAAATACATGTGCATATATATAAACATACTTCCACTTACAACCCACTTGTCAATATAATCGTAATAGAACAAGAAAGATCTCAAAAGCTCAAACAATTAAACATCACCCAATGCATGCAGAAGTAAACAATACTCTCAAATGCAAACATAACATCTAAGGATGACTTACCTATTACCCTCAAATTGACTCAAACCAATCTTTCTAATGTGGTGTGTGTTTATGCTTAGATAGTTACTTTTACTGATTACCTGAGCAAGATCTTCTCTTGAGTGATACTTCCCCTCCGCTTGGAGGAATGGTACAGATACCCACATCCACTAACACATGTACATGACAATCAATTGTTCAGAACAATATGTAGTATACATTAACATCTTCAAAGTTAGAATAATGATAATTCAATAACCTTTCATTCACTTATATGTCGTATTTCACCATGAATAACATCAACAGGGATAACATTCAAATGAGATAACATTCATATTTATAACAAGGTACAATCATATTTTATTCATCTCCAGAATTCACATTACATCCATATTTACCCTATGTAGTAATAGTAAATAGTAACTCTACTTTTGGGTTGTAGCATACTCCCCCCCTTATGAATCATCATCACCGATGACCTAAGGTATTATTCAAAACATAACAACTAATCATTACATTATTAAACATTCTCAAAAGTACTAAGAATATGAGGAATTTTTTGCTGAATTTTCACATAGTCCTCCCATGTAGTTTCTTTTGAGTATTGGTCCCACTAGACTTTGCACTAAAATACCTCTCTATTACGCAAGAATAGCTTACATGTTCCTAGCAGCTTGACGAGCTTGAGAGTTACTAATCCAGAGTATTGTACCTATAAAGCAATCCAATCAATTACATGATTATCCCTTGGTATATACTTTTTAAGGTAGGACACATGGAAGACATTATGCATTCTAGCAAGAACTAGTGGCAAAGCGATTTGATATGCTATTGGATTCACTTCTTCTAGAATCTCAAAAGGTCCAAGATAATGTGGGGCTAACTTAGAAAACTTTCCAAATTTAATGGACCTCTTGCAAGGTTTCACTCTCAACAATACTTTATCACCTAAGGAAAAATTACGGGGTACTCTCTTAGCATCAGCATAGCTTTTCTATCAATCATTAGCTTCAACTAACCTTTGCTTAACTACTTGTTCATCCATTTCAGCAAACTTTTTTGGCCCCAGACTTACTTGATCTTTAAGTTTATCCCAACTTATAGGATTTTAACACTTTCAGCCATACAAAGCTTTGAAAGGAGCCATTTTAATTGCAGAATGATAAGAGTTATTGTAAGTAAATTCAACTAAGGGTAAGTAATCCTCCCATTTGTACTGTTGATCCATGCAATACATCCTAGTTAGATCTTACAACATTTGGTTTACCCTTTCCATTTTCCCATATGTTTCTAGATGATACACTGATCTTATATTCAACTGAGTCACTAGTGTAGAAAACAAGGTTTTCCAAAACCTAGAAGTGACTCCTGCATCCCTATCTGAAATTATCTTCTCAAGAATTCCATGCAATCTAAACACTTCCTACAAAAAGTTTTTTGCTATTATAGGTGTCACATCAATTAAGTTCTCTGGTATAAAATGTGTTACCTTTGTAAGCTTATCTACTACCACCAGAATGGCATTATGCTTATTCCTTGACATAGGAAATCCTTGCACAATGTCCATACTTATGACTTGCCACTTATTTTCTAGTATATTGTGTGGATATAACAATCCAGTAGGATGATGATGCTCAACTTTCACCCTTTGACACTCAAGACAGCTAGCCACAAAACTAGCGAGATCTCCCTACATTCCCTTCTAGAAGTATAATGGTTTTATATTATACATCATTTTCATCACTCTAGGATGTCTGAAGTATGGTGCTTCATGTATTTCCTTCCATACCTAATTTTTTAATTCCTTTACATCAGGTACATACATTCTACCCCTATATCAAAGTAATCCATTAGGTTCAAATTGAAAACCTTCATACCTAGAATCTTGTGGATTATCCATGAGTGCTTGCTTCACTTGTAAGTAATACTCATCCTCCTTGCACTTTTTGAGTACTTGTCCCTTGAAATTGGTTTGGATTATTACGATAGAAGCAATATGTCATCTTCAACTGAATGCGTCGACAACCTAACTTTCTTTTCCCTTAATATAACTGATATTAAAATCATAGTCAACTATTAACTATAACCATCTTCTTTGCCTCGTATTCATATTAGGCTTAGTAAAAAGGTACTTTAACCCATTATGGTCAATTTTCAACTGAAAGGGTTTCCCTAGCAAATAGTGCCTCCACATTTGCAATGCATGAACTGCAACTCCCAACTCTAAATCATGCGATGCATAACTCATCTCATACGGTTTCATCTTTCTAGGTTCATAGGCAATTACTTTCCCATCTTCCATCAACACGCCTCCTAACCCTTCTTCGCATGCATCTGTGATAACTATAAAGTTACCTTCAAGATCAAGTACTTTTAAGATTGGTGTAGTGGTTAATTTCTACTTGAGTAGGTCAAAAGCCTCTTGACACTTCTCAATCCAATCAAGTCTCTTTCCTTTCTTTTGTAAAGAAGTAATTGGAAAAACGATCTTAGAAATGTTTGCAAAAAACTTCCTATAATATCTTGCCAAACCCATGAAACTTCTTACTTCTGACACATTTTTGGGTATTGGCCACTCAATTACTACCTTGATCTTAGCTGGATCTACAACAATTCCATTTGCTGAAATCACATGACCTAAATAATGTACCCTCTTTTGGAAGAATGTACACTTGGAAAGTTTACCATACAACTTACACTCTCTCAAACATTGTAGGACCATTTCTAAATGCTTGCAATGTTCTTACTCATTTCCAGAATAAATCAAAATATCATCTAGAAAAACTAGTACAAATTTGTCAAGGTAATCCCTAAACACGCAATTCATTAGGTTCATGAATGTTGCAGGTGTATTTGTTAAACCAAAAGGTAAAATAGTGAACTCATAGTTCCCATATGATCTGGTTTTGAATGTAGTTTTAAATATATCTTCATCTTTAACCCTCAATGGGTGATATCCATATCTCAGATCAATTTTAGAGAATATGGTGGCACCCCTCATTTGATCAAAATGGTTGTCAATGTGTGGCAACAAATACTTGTTCTTAACCATAGCTTTGTTATGCATATGATAGTTGATGCACAAACACAATGTACCATCCTTCTTAAAAAATATGACTGATGCTCCCCAAGGTGATACACTTGGTTTTATTAGTCCTTTCAACAACAATTCATCCAATTGTGTCTTAAGTTCCATAAGTTTGGTGGTTTTCATCCTATAGGGTACCTTAGAAATTGGTTTTGACCCTGGAACAATATATATAGAGAAGTCAAATATTCTTTTCAGAGGCAACCCTGGTAACTCCTCTAGAAACACATCCAAAAATTTCCTTAATATTGGATACTTTTCCATATTTGATTTCCTAGTTTCATCTATTTCTCCATCTTCTATTTCCTATAAACTTTGGAACTCCAAATCATCTCTATCCTTCTCAAGTTCTTCAATCTTTATGGATAATATTTTACACCCTTTCTTCTTAGCTCTGATAAGTTGCATTGCCATAATTTTTCAAACCCTAACCTCACTAGGTATGCCTTGGAATTTAAATTTATTTCAAAAATCATCTAGGCATTCTATAGTCTTAGCATGGAAGTCTACTATAGCCCTATGTTTCTGCAACCAATTCATTCCTAGGATAACATCATATGATCCTAGAGGTGTGACATAAAGGTTAACTTCTGTAGTAAAACTAGGTAGTTCTATCCTAGCCTAAAATATATATTGATCCACCTTTTCTCTTGTCTGGTTTGCATACTCTACATTTCAAGACATTGTCATGTGTCTCACCTTTCTAGATAATTTTTTAGCTATTCTAGGTGAAATGAAATTGTCAGTTGCACCAATATCAATAAGAATAGAAATAGGTAGACCAAACAAAATACTTGGTGTTTTGACTGGAGTTACTTGGTACTCTGCCTATTGATCGTCGACTGCCTCATGTCTCTTATGTTGAAACATTGCTTGTTGAGTGGGTAATGGATTGCCATATGGTTGCGATCTAGAAGTTTTACTGGGACACTCACTTGCATAGTGATACCCTCTGCATATAAAACATCATGTAGGCAGTCCTCTTTTCCCTATGGTTTCTCCAGACTTATTGGTATCTTTACTATCCTCATTAGTATTACCCATGCTAGTATCATTCTTTTTCCACTTTCTCCTAACCACCTTTCCATTATTGTAGAATCATTTCCCCTTTTTCCTTGGAAAATTTTGGGTTGATTCCTCCTTCTTTGAAACTATCTTGTTAGGAACTTGCACATCCTTCTTTTTCTCTTTTCTTTCTTGATGAGTGGAATTAGCCCTAAGCTTTTTCTCCTTCTTAATTGCTTTCTCATATACAAGATCCATTGTTGTTGGACCATGCATATTCACTTCACCTCCAATTTGACCATTGAGTCCCATTATAAATTTCCTAATATGGAAGTGTTCATCCTTATGATATATGGGAACATAGCGTAGAAGTTGAGTAAACTTCTCCTAGTATTCATTAACCATCATGTTACCTTGCTTCAAACCCTAGAAATCAAAGAGTTTTTGGTCATAATAAAGTTGTGGTAACCATCTTTTGTAGAAAATCCCCACAAATTCTCCCCATGTCAACTTCCATGATTTTATGTTTAGTTCCAACTTCTTGTTTATCCACCAATTAGAGGCATCCCATGTTAACTAATACACACCCCATGCAACTTTAGTAACTTCATCATAGTTTCATATTTCAAAATACTTTTCCATTTGTACAATCCACACCTCAACCTCATCACCTCCAACACTTCTGTCAAACTTAGGTGGAATAGCCTTTTTCATGTCCCTGAAAAGTTCATAAGCTACAAGCTTCTTATTCCTTTCCATAGATGGCATAAGTAATTTTTCCTTCTCATGATTATGGTTTTCATTATGCCCATGGGAAGAATTTTCTCCCTCATGATCATTAATGGGTACTTCCTTTTCTACCCTATCCTTATCTCTTTCTTGTTCAAGGTTAGCCAATCTTACCAAGATTTGGTCATGCCTATGTTGGAATCAAGGAACACTAAGAGGGGGGATGAATCAGTGTTCTGCAAAATTTAACTTTATTAACCTAATCTTTAAACTACTTATAGCATTGAAGCAAAAGAAAGATGCAAGAACATAAGACAATCAACCAAAACACCATAACACAAGGATTTTTTACATGGAAACCTGTCTTACAAAAACATTTGGATTACATCCAAAGGATTTGAACTAAGAAAATAACATCTGCTAATGCTTGATTACAGTTCTGGTTAAGCACATTTGCAACATTCTTCACACTTTATCTGGTTTTTCTCTTCTACTATTGAAACTCTGTCTGCTTTAATTCGAATCACCAATCTTTTTTTGCACAAGTGAAATTGTCCATAATCGCTCTACAATCCTTCTGAATTTTGTATCACATCACAACACACCTAAAAATGATATGAATAATCGCTTATATATATATATATATATATATCGGTAACAAGAGATTTCAACAACTACATGTTGACTTTTACAAAATATAAAACATGTATAAATTGTCGGCTCAATCCATAAACAATTATTAATGAAAACTAATCAAAGTTGGACACAACATAGTAAAGACCCAAAACAACATCCTCGAACATGAAACACCTTTAACAATTATTCCTTGAATATCCACAACACACAAAACTCAAACTGGATCTTCTAACTTGCACACCAATCAATACTAGGCTCAATGATTCAAGGATAAAATAGTTCATACATCAAAATATCTTCCTTGAGATCCACAACTCAAAATGATAACAAAATATTGTATATGAATCAATATACACAACTCTATCATATGCTCTATTCTAACTTGGTATTGAATCACAAAACTTCAATCTGACTTCCAGTACGAGCAAATATTGACATGCAGATTGGATCACTAACTAGGGTTTCCATCAATGACAACACCAGATAACTTGTGTAGTGTCTCTTGCCAACATCCTAGCCTCTACTCCAATGGTTCCTTGTCCAACCCCCTAACTTCCACTAGGATTAGTTCATGTCCTCACCATGCCTATGTGATTGGTTTTTACCTAAATGTTTTATCCATGTTAGACTAAATTATGTTATCAATTATCTTATGGAAAACATAAAAGTAAACATTCAAATGTACACAATAATTCCACATAAGATTAAGCACAAGCTTCTTTTGATAAACACATAATTTTATTCATTTCTTGAGGATTTCAATATCCTTTCGATTACATGGAGTGAATATTCAGATAGTCGAGTGTAGAGTATCCTTTGGATTCACTCTCTGACGCGTAACTTAAAGGAGTATAACCTACAAACTGAGACATTTGTTGTTCCCTATCTTTCTGTTCATCTCTCATTTGCTCATACCTATCTCAAAAAGGATAATAACCTTCAAATTTATCATCTAATACATAGTTTCAAGAGGTAATGTCAATATGGTGTTCATCAACAATATAGTCTACATTTTTCTTAGACATTTGTTCATGAGATCATTTCTCATCTGGCGGTGTCTATGGTACATATCCCTCAGAGTCTTTACTTGAAGAAATTGATATTGCTTCAACCAATGGTAGAACTCTGGAATCCCTAAAGATGAATGTTGGACTAACACTTTCTTCTGAAGGCATACCCCTAGAAAGTGGTAATGACTCAAACTTTTCTAGTGAGATGGTTCGTAGGTAATTGCACATAGCCTCCATCTTCATCATCCTCTTCACATCATTGATATGAGAAAGTTCATGACTAAAGGTTCCAGTGTCACTCAACCAGATAGCACTATCGTAGTTGGTTCCCTCTATGGTTCTAACAATGGCTTCTTTTTCCTTCTTGGCCTTCAGGTAACACTCATTTCTGATTACTGATTTTCAAGCCATTAATTGGAGACGCACCATTCTGACAAAAGAATTTCACAACATTAGATAATGTTGGATGGAAAATGGATGAGCTCATAGGTTCCAATGCTAAACCTGGTAGCTTTGATACCACATGTAATCTACTAACCCTTCTATGAAGTAAAAATTTCTAATTTTACACTTTATGAGTAAATAAATATCATGCCATTGCAAATAAAAAATTTCCTTTTCTTTATTGATAATTTCCATTCAAGATGCATATCATATTACAACTTGAATTCCTTTTCATTTCATAAATACATCAATGTAAGAAAGCATACAATTACATACATAGCTCAAAGATATTTAGAAAAAATAGTTGAAAGATGGTCTAGGATCCTTCCTTTTAAATCTTGGTTCTTTTGTCACCTATTATGGAGGAGAAGCATCACTCAGGCATTTTTCTGCTAACCACAGACTCATAATGCGGTCCCCCACACATCTATCATTTGATACATGGCCCTTCCCTTCGACAAAGAGATTGGTAGAGTAATCGATAATGACAACCAACTGAGCATAGTGTTGTGTCCTACATAACTAGAACTTGTAATCCCACAATTTTTTTCTAGCATGTAATATTGGATCACAGTGAACAGATAGTGTTAGTCTTGGTAGTCACACAATCTAGAGTGCAGTCTCATACATTCACACTACTTTGGCCAAAGTGTTACATTCAATATTCCTACTAAGAGTCATCTATCACATACACTACTCAAGGCCAATTTTACTTAAGGATATCTTAAGATATGCATAGGTATTTCCTTCAATGGATAGTCCATCATCCTAGATAACCTACAACCATATTAATCTACTTGGAATAAACCTACTTAACTAGTAAGTACACAAGTTAGGTATTTCCTTCAATGGATACTCCATCATTCCAAAGATAACCTATATACTTGGATAACCCTACTTACAAGTAATTATTTAAAACTCTCTCCCATACTAGATTGTCTATCCTAAGAGTAAACTCAAGCTTTCCTAGATAAATCAATATCTTAGCTAAATGCACCATATGTGCTTTTCATATTCAATCATACCTAGTATATAACACCTATGATAAACACCCATCTCCTACTATGGAGTACATAAAGACACATTATGAAAATAGCATAATAACTTCACTTTCCTTTTCAAAGTATTCTAAACTTTCTAATGCATATACTGGAAAGACATCTCAACCATGCAAGTAAAACACACCATTCAAAGTAAAATAACAAAGAAGAAGAGATCCTCATGTCTATTATCTCTTAATCCAAACTAAAGATAGAAATGAACCCCACTTCAATAATAAATGGATTGATAATTAGCTTCTCAAGAATATCAAACTATCTCTATCTCACTTGTTGATAGCTTACTTCTCTTAAAATATAATCTCCTCTCAACTATATGATCTCACTTCTATCTCTTTCACAATACAAAGCAAAGTGTAGATGGAAATATACAGAAATATGAATTGAAAAAGATGTATTATCTCTTGAAAGAATGTGTCCTTCATAATGAAATGGTCTAGCTATTTATATATCAACCAAGCAATCTCAAAGCCTATAGTTTAGGCATGCAAAAAGACAAAAAGCTCCATGCAAAGCAACTCAACATTAAGGTGGTGATCAAATAAGCTCAGATTCAGCAAAACCTCCTACAGATTGATTAGTTTCCATAACAACAATTCAAAGACTTATTCCAAATACATATGGAGAATTCAAATTGTTTCAATGAGAATACATCTATAGAAAATCAAATGCAAAGGTGGCACCAATTCCTATTCTTTTTCCTTCACATTTGGAACCATCAAACTTAGTCAACTTCCATTATATGTCAGCAGATTTTAGTCAATCCAAATGGTGAATGATTTAAAATAACTAGTTTAATACGTAAGATAAAGTCAAGCATGATCTCATTAAACACATCGACCAAGTCAAGCATTCTACAACCAACAATATCAAGTATAAGGTTATGCCATATATCTTGTGCTTTTCATAATGATAATCAGTTTCCACTAGCAATCAAAAGCTTTTAAATCGGCTTCCATACACATGGTCAGTTCATTGACCTTCATTCCATAGTATATATAGACTATAAAAAAACCTTATGAACTTATTTTAATGAATAAGAGATAGTCAATCTCAATTGACATATTTAATAGGTATAATATATATATTATTATATATAAATATATATAATATATATTATATACATATATATATATACTTAAATACTTAACATGTATTTATATATATATATATCAATGCATTTGTATGAGCGTGTCCGTTCGCCAACATACACATGTATATATATAAGAGTACATGAAAGAATATATTTAATAAACACATTATACTAAATGTGTGCATATATTTATATATATATGTGTATGTATAAATGTATATACCTCTATGTACACGTATGTGTAGGTATATCTATATTGATGCATTCGTATGAGCATGTCCATTCACCAACGTATGCATGTATTGATATACATATACATATGGATACATGTATATATTATACACACATATATATGTTCACATTTTTTTCAGATAGCCACTCATGATTACCATCATATTGATAAGTATGTACATGTGGTATATCCATACATGTGCATATACATATCATTAGATATCATTAAAATACATGTGCATATATAAAAAAATACTTCCACTTACAACCCACTTGTCAATATAATCGTAATAGCACAAGAAAGATCTCAAAAGCACAAATAGATAAACATCACCCAATGCATGCAGAAGTAAACAAGACTCTCAAATGTAGACATAACAGCTAAGGATGACTTACCTATTACCCTCAAATTGACTCAACTCAATCTTTCTAATGTGGTGTGTGTTTATGCTTAGATAGTTACTTTTACTGATTACCCGACCAAGATCTTCTCCTGAGTGATACTTCCCCTCTTCCTAGATGAATGGAACACATACCAGCATCCACTAACACATGCACATGACAATCAAGTTTTCATAACAATATGTAGTATACATTAACATCTTCAAAGTTAGAATAATAATAATTCAATAAACTTTCATTCACTTATATGCAGTATTTCACCATGAATAACATCAATAGAGATAACATTCAAATGAGACAATCATCAAATGAGATAGCATTCATATTGATAACAAGGTATAATCATGTTTGATTCATCTCCAGAATTCACAGTACATCCATATTCACCCTATATAATAATAGTAAATAGTAACTCTACTTTCAGGGTGTAACATACTCCCCCCCTTATGAATCATCACTTTCGATGACCTAAGGTATTATTCAAAACATAACAACTAATCATTACATTATTCAACATTCTCAAAAGCACTAAGAATATGAGGAAATTTTTGCCAAATTTTCACATAGTCCTCCCATGTAGCTATTTCTTTTGAGTACTGGTCCCACTGGACTTTGCACTACAAGACCTCTCTATTACGAAAGTGTAGCTTATGTGTTCCTAGCACCTTGATGGGCTCAAGAGTTACTAGTCTGAGGTATTGTACCTATAAAGAAATCCAATCAATTACATGGTTATCCCCTAGTATATACTTTTTAATGTAGGACACATGGAAGACATTATGCATTCTGGCAAGAGATGGTAGCAAAGTGATTCAATATGCTACTAGATTCACTTCTTCTAGAATCTCAAAAGGTTCAACGTAATTCAGGGCTAACTTAGAAGACTTTCCAAATTTAATGGACCTCTTGTGAGGTTTCACTCTCAACAATACTTTATCACCTAAGGAAAAATTATGGAGTACTCTCTTAGCATCAGCGTAGCTTTTCTATCAATCATTAGCTTCGACTAACCTTTGCCTAACTACTTTCACTTGTTCATCCATTTTAGTCATAATTTCTCACCCAAGACTTACTCAATCTTTAATTTTATCCCAACTTATAGGAGTTCAACACTTTCAGCCATACAAATCTTTGAAAGGAGCCATTTTAATTATAGAATGATAAGAGTTATTTTAGGAAAATTCAACTAAGGGTAAGTAATCCTCCCATTTGTCCTGCTGATCCATGCAATACATCCAAAGTAGATCTTCCAATAGTTGGTTTACCCTTTCCGTTTTTCCATCAGTTTCTAAATGATACATTGAGCTTATATAAAATTGAGTCCCTAGTGCAAAAAACAAGGTTTGCCAAAACCTAGAAGTGACTCATGCATCCCTATCTAAACTATCTTTTCAGGAATTTCATGCAATCTAAACACTTTGTTCAAAAAATTCTTTCTATGATAGGTGCCCCATCAGCTAAGTTCCTTGGTATAAAATGTGCTACCTTTGTAAGCTTATCTACTACCACCAAAATGGCATTATGCTTATTCTTTGACATAGGAAATCCTTGCACAATGTCCATACTTATGACTTGCCACTTATTTTCTAGTATATCATGTGGATATAACAAGTCAGTAGGATGATGATGCTCAACTTTCACCCTTTGACACTCAAGACACCTAGCCACAAAACTAGCATGATCTCCCTTCATTTCCTTCCAGAAGTATAATGGTTTTACATTAGACATTATTTTCATCACTCCAGGATGTTTGGAGTATGGTGCTTCATGTATTTCCTTCCATACTAGATTTCTTAATTCCTTTACATCGGGTACATACATTCTACCCCTATATCTAAGTAATCCATTAGGTTCAAATTGAAAACCTTCATACCTAGAATCTTGTGGATTATCCATGAGCACTTACTTCACTTGTAAGTAATACTCATCCTCATTTCACTTTTGGAGTACTTGTCCCTTGAAATCAGTTTGGATTGTTACTATAGAAGCAATGTGTCATCTTTGACTTAATTTGTCGACAACCTGATTTTCTTTTACCTTAATATAATTGATATTAAAATCATAGTCAACTATTAACTCTAACCATATTTTTTTCCTTGCATTCATATTAGGTTGAGTAAAAAGTTACTCTAACCCATTATGGCTAGTTTTCAACTCAAAGGATTTTCCTAGCAAACAGTGCCTCCACATTTGCAATTCATGAACTACAACTCCCAAATCTAAATTATTTGATGCATAACTCATCTCATATGTTTCATCTTTCTAGATTCATATGCAATTAATTTCCCATATTGCATCAACATTCCTCCTAACCCTTCTCCGCATGCATCTGTGATAACCGTAAAGTTACCGTCAGGATCTGGTACTTTTAAGATTGGTGTAGTGGTTAATTTATCCTTGAGTAGGTCAAAAGCCTCTTAACACTTCTCAATCCAATCAAATCTCTTTCCTTTCTTTTGTAAAGAAATAATTGGAAAAGCGATTTTAGAAAAGTGTGCAACAAACTTCCTATAATATCCTACCAAACCCATGAAACTTCTTGCTTCTGACACATTTTTGGGTATAGGCCACTCAATTACTACCTTGATTTTAGCTAGATCTACAACAATTTCATATGCTAAAATTGCATGACCTAAATAATGTACCCTCTTTTGGAAGAATGTACACTTGGAAAGTTTACCATACAACCTATGCTCTCTCAAACATTGTAGGACCATTTCTAAATGCTTGCAATGTTCTTCCTCATTTCTAGAATAAATCAAAATATCATCTAGAAAAATTGGTACAAATTTTTCAAGGTAATACCTTAACACACTATTCATTAAGTTCATGAATGTTGTAGGTGCATTTGTTAAACCAAAAGTTAAAATAATGAACTCATAGTGCCCATATCTGGTTCTGAATGCATTTTTAAAGATATCTTCATCTTTAACCCTTAATGGGTGATATCTAGATCTCAAATCAATTTTAGAGAATACGGTGGCACCCCTCATTTGATCAAAATTATTGTCAATGTGTGCAATAGATACTTGTTCTTAACCATATCTTTGTTAAGCATATGATAGTTGATGCACAAACACAATGTACCATCCTTCTTCTTAACAAAGAAGACTAATGTTGCCCACGGTGATACACTTGGTTTTATTAATCCTTTTGACAACAATTCATCCAATTGTATCTTAAGTTCCATAAGTTTAGTGGTTTTCATCCTATAGAATCATTCGATAGATGTCACTTCCCTTCAACAAAGAGATTGGTAGAGTAATCAATAACGACAACCAACTGAGCATAGTGTTGTGTCCTACATAACTAGAACTTGTAATCCCACAATCTTTGTATAACATGTAATACTGGATCATGGTGAACTGATAGTGTTAGTCTTGGTAGTCACACAATTTAGAGTGGAGTTTGGTACATTCACACTACTTTGGAAAAAGTGTTACATTTAGTATTCCTACTGAGAGTCATCTATCACATACACTACTTAGGGCCAATTTGAATTAAGGCTATCTTAAGCTATGCATAGGTATGTCCTTCAATGGATAGTTCATCATCCCAGATAACCTACAACCATATTAATCTTTTTGGAATAAACCTACTTAGCTAGTAAGTACACAAGTTAGGTATTTCCTTTGATGGATACTCCATCATTCCAAAGATAACCTATATAATTGGATAACCCTACTTACAAGTAAGTATTTAATACTCCCTCCCATAATAGATTATCTATCCTAAGAGTAAACTCAAGCTCTCCTAGATAAATTATTATCTTAGCTAAATCCACCATATGTGCTTTTCATGTTCAATCATACCTAGTATATAATACCTATGATAAACACCCATCTCCTACTATGGAGTACATAAAGACACATTATGAGAATAACATAATAACTTCACTTTCCTTTCCAAAGTATTCTAAACTTTCTAATGCATATACTAGAAAGACATCTCAACCATGCATGTAAAACACACCATTCAAAGTAAAATAACAAAGAAGAAGAGATCCTCATGCCTATTATCACTTTATCCAAACTAATGATAGCAATGCAGCCCTCTTCAAAAACAAATGGATTGATAATTAGCTTCTCAAGAATATCAAACTATCTCTATCTCACTTGTTGGTAGCTTGCTTCTCTCAAAATATAATCTACTCTTAACTATATGATCTCACTCCTATTTCTATCACAATACAAAGAAAAGTATGGATGGAAATATACAAAAATATGAATTATAAAAGATGTATTATCTCTTGAAAGAATGCATCCCTCATAATCAGATGGATCAACTATTTATAGAGCAACTAGGAAACCTCAAAGCCTATACTTTATGCATGCAAAAAGATAGCAATCTCCATGCAAAGCAACTCAACATTAAGGTGGTGATCAAATAAGCTTAGACTCAACAAAACCTCCTACAGATCAGTTAGTTTACATGACAACAATTCAAAGACTTATTCCAAATACACATGGAGAATTCAAATTGTTTCAATGAGAAGACATCTACAAAAAATCAAACACAAAGGTGGCACCAATTCCTATTCTTTTTCCTTCACATTTGGAGCCATCAAACTCAGTCAACTTCCATTATATGACAACATATTTTAGTCGACCCAAATGGTGAATGATTCAACATAACTAGTTTAATATGTAAGACAAAGTCAAGCATGATCTCATTAAACATGTTGACCAAGTCAAGCATTCTACAACCAATAGTATCAATTATAAGGCTACACCATATATCAGATGCTTTTCACAATGATAATTAGTTTCCACTAGCAATCAAAAGCTTTTAAATCAGCTTCCATAGACATGGTCAACATCGACCTTCATTCCATAGTCTATATTGACTATAAAAAAACCTTATGAATTGGCTTTAATGAATAAGAGATAGTCAATCTCAATTGACATATTTAATATGTATAATATATATTATTATATTATTATATATAAATATATATAATATATATTATATACATATATATATACTTAAATACTTAACATGTATTTATATATGTATGTATATATATATATATATATTTACATATATGTCGTAAGTCTATAATGTAAGCATACATTCAATATATATATATATATATATAAGGGTACATGCAAGAATATATTTAATAAACACATTATACTAAATGTGTGTGTATATATATATGTTTAAATTTATATACCTCTATGTACATGTATGTGTAGGTATATTTATATTGATGCATTCATATGAGTGTGTCCATTCACCAACGTAGGCATGTATCGATATACATATGCATATGGATATGTGTATATACTACACACACACACACACACATATATATATATATGTTCACATTTATTTCATATATAGCCACTCATGATTACCATCATATTGATAAGTGTGTACATGTGGTATATCCATACATGTGCATACATATAAAAATACTTCCACTTACAACCCAGTTGACAATATAATCATAATAGCACAAGAAAGATCTCAAAAGATCAAGCAGATAAACATCACCCAATGCATGTAGAAGTAAACAAGACTCTCAAATGTAGACATAATGGCTAAGGATGACTTACCTATTACCCTCAAACTAACTCAACTCAATCTTTCTAATGTGGTGTGTGTTTATGTTTAGATAGTTACTTTTATTGGTTACTTGACCAAGATCTTCTCCCGAGTGATACTTCCCCTCCACCTGGAGGAATGGAACACATACCTGCATTGACTAAAACATGCACATGGTAGTCAATTGTTCATAACAATATGCAGTATACATTAACATCTTCAAAGCTAGAATATTGATAATTTAATAACCTTTCATTCACTTATATGCAATATTTCACCATGAATAACATCAATGGAGATAACATTCAAATGAGACAATCATCAAATGAGATAACATTCATATTGATAACAAGGTACAATCATATTTTATTCATCTCCAGAATTCACATTACATCCATATTTACCCTATGTGGTAATAGTAAATAGTAACTATACATTTGGGGTGTAACAAAGTTAGTTTTTGGTTAGAAATTAATTACTTGTTAGTGAATAGATTATTATAGATATTGCATAAAATATTTAGTCAGTTTTACTAATAATGGTAATGGTCTATTTTTATTAACTCAATTTAAAGGGAGAGTCTAAAAATTATTATAGAAAACTTTGGTTTTGCTTTGAGGTTTGGGTAATTGAATAGTAAAATAAGGTTTGGGTTTTGTGTGTGGTAAGTTGGTGGTGTTTGGAATTTAGTTTAGTTAGTTGGCTAATGTTCTCATCTATAATTTAATTATACTAATTCCACCTATTGTGTATCTATTACTTTACGAAGTGTTAAACTTGAAATCACATTGAATCATTTTATTTACATAGAATTAATTATGCTGATCTATTTATAGGTGTTCAATTATCCATGTAACCAATAAAGTTAGGAGGCCATAGTATTCTATTTGAGTTTTGTTCTATCTTTTATCTAGTCAAGATAATCATCATATTTTTGAGGGTTACCCATCTCAATGGTCTTTTCTTGGGGAGTGTCCTTATCCATCTTGTTGACTAAATGTTGTTTGTTGAATCTTTACCCTATATCATCATTATAGTCTTTCTAATCAATGTCATTTAAATTATATTGATTAATGTGGTTACTTAGTGATAGAGGATTGTCATATTTCTCTCTTGACTTGAGAAGTCAATGTATTACTTAAATGTTGAAGATTTGAGAATTCTTTAGTAGCTAATTATGGTTGTTAAGTAATTTAACCCTAGGATTAAAATAATCTTTGAGGTCCAATTAGAGTTATGGACACAAGTTTTTATTATCACTTGTCTAAGAAAATTTGCAATCGTGTCTATCTCCCCATGTTAGGTCGAATACCTTGTCTATTGATGATATTATTGTTATGATTTCCAATCATAATAACATCATTGTTGGTGAAGGATATAGGCTAAGGAAATGGTATTGATATTATCTTTTTGAGTAATGTCATTACTGAGTTGATGTGTCCAATAATCTAATAGTTGAGTATTTTTGGGTTCTAGAATAATATCATAAGTGGAATATATATTTAACAGTAAATGAAAATTTTATAATTGGTAGGATTGTTATCTATGATTGTAAATATACTTGTGATTCCAAGAATAATAGTGTTAACTCTACTAGAAGTAAAATTAGAATTTGAAATGTTAGAAATATGGATATAATTGGCACAAATATTGTGTGAAATTAGTAAAACTATCTTTAGTAATTCAAATATTAAGTATAAATATTTTGAGTTTTATAATTATTAGCATGGGTTCTTAATGAGGGTAGTAAATTAAATTTGAGTAATAAAGATATTAATATTTTAATCATGTTAGAGTCAACACTAATAATGTAGGAAATGCAAATACAAAAAGGAATGGAAACAAATAAAGATAATCATAATAATAATATGTATGTCAGTGGAATCAATGTTATTTTGGATATTTGATATTAGCCTTTTCATTGTATGTTACATGTTTAAGTATAATGGATGATTATTAGTGTTTATGTGTATTTGTTCAATTTTTTTGTTGTTGTGCATTGTTTATTTGTGTCTAAGTTGGGGCATGACACTGATGAGGCTCACTTATAAGAAAAGATTAATGATAATGTTAGATCCATTCAAGAGAAAATCAATGCTATTCAAAATGAAGAAGTGATTCCACTACATTTAAGTCATTTTTCATCTAATATGAAAAATGTTGTTGATTTTGTTAGGTCCATTGATGTGGAATTAGAAATGCATCAACGATGGTGAGAGGAGAGGAGGAAATTCTATTATGAAAAGGAAAACAAAGAGATATGATGAGATGTAGCAGAGAGCCACAACACTTTATTACGACCTAAGAAAACTGACGACGATAGTGAAAACACAATGATGTTATTGAATTTTGATGTTGGGGTTTTAATTTGATGATAAGACAAAAATTTGTTAATAGTATAATGATGAGACAAAAATTTAGTAAGAAATATTAAATAATCTATTAATTAATATTGTATTGACTTTTTAATTGGTGTTTTTTTAATTCTAATTTTTAGAGGTATAGATGATGGATTACATTCACACATTTTAAACTTTTTTAGAATTTTTTTGATATACTTAGTTTGTGATACATATATATAACATTTTTTAAGTTGCCAAAAAAATCATATCAATCAATATAATGCACATGTTTAATGAATTTATTTGGCTTCAATATTGATGATAACATAATCATCAACATAAAAAACTACTATCACATTGTTATCATCATTAATTTTTATATAGATATTTGAATTAGAACAACTCCTTACTTTATATATTTAACTTAATGAAATTTGGTTGTCTTGGGAAGCTTCACCAAATTTTATTCCCTTAAGCCATCATTTTTTCCTAGGACCTTAATTCATAGATCAACTTAAGCCATCTTATGAAGACCTCTTAAGCCATCATAATTTCTCCTAATTTAATGTAATTTTTAATGAGATTTCACATCACATTAACAATTGTTTGTTTTTTTCATTTGTAACATGCCTTAGACATAAATGAGTCTTAGGGATTTTTCCATTTGTATTCAATTAGGTCATTATATTGAATGGTTTAAGGGGATTAAACCCTAAACCCTAAATCCTAATGCCATCATTTTGTCCTAGGATAGCTAAGCCATATATCCCTTTAAAACTAGATACTTAGGACCCCTTAAGCCACCATATGTTATTAATTACCTCCTAAATGTACATTTTAAAAATAGTATATATTTAACTTAATGAAATTTGGTTGTTTTGGGAAACTTCACCAAATTTATCCCCTTAAGCCATCATTTTCTCCTAGAACCTTAATTCATAGATCCCTTTAAGCCATCCTACGAAAACCCCTTAAGCTATCATAATTTCTCCTAATAAATTAATGTAATTTTAATGAGATTTCACATCACATTAACAATTATTTGTTTTTTCAATTACATGCCTTACACATAAATGAGATTTTTTTGTATTTTTTAAGTTTATTTTTTAGTATGTACATGTATTAAAATTACATAGTTAGATATTAAATTTTGAAATTTCTATGTTCACATGGTCAAGTTGAATGATGTATGCATTATACATCCTATTTTTTATTTTAACCATATATCATAAATTTTGAAATTTGTATGTACATTCTCAAGTTGAATGATGTATGTATGTATATGTATATGTATGTATCCTATTTTAAAAAAATCATGTACATTTAAAATTTAACTATTTCTTATAATTTTGTACTTGTTTGTTAATTTGGTATAATTTAATGCAGATGAACACTTATATAGATCATGGATCAATTTGATATTGATGATATCCTTAATCCACCTGCACCTCTCCCTCCACCCCTCTACCTCATAAAATCCCACCTCCACCACCTCTAGGATCTGATGAGGCTCGCTTGAAAGCACAAATTGATGACAATGTTAGATCCATTCAGGATCAAATCAATGCTATCCAAAATGAAGCATTTTTTTCACCACACTTGAGGAATTTTGCAAATGTGATGTAAAACATTGTTGATTTCGTTAAGTCCATTGATGTGGAATTAGATATGAATTGACGATGGTGAGAGGAGAGGAGACAATTTAATTAAGATGAACTTTCCTATAGAAAAATTTTGGACCTAAAAATAACAAAAGCCCATCTTGCACCTTATTTTTTTGACCTTGTCACTAACCTACCTATTCTTGCAAATAAACCTAGAATATCGATGAGGTGGTGAAAAAATCCACAAATGTCTGCAAATTTTTGGGAGCAATGGTGGATGGTATTTGACCATCCACCACATGCTAATTTGGAGGTCCCTTTATAAATTTTGAGGAAATTATATACAAAGTTTTTTTTGGTGAAAATCCCAATTATTTTGATTTTAAATCGTTTTAGGGTGTTGGTAGCAACATGCCACAATAGAGGTTAGGGGAACAGGTTGATCCTCGATGCTCCATGCATTCCCAAACTCTTGTAGATCCTCCTAATCCTACCATTCTTGCACTTGTGCATCATCATGTAGCAGTATCCGCATTAGGATCTTTGAGTACATTTGCAAGCAACTTTGATGAGCAGACTTTTGTGATGATGGTTGGGGATATAGATCATGACCATGAAGGAGTATTGTATGGAGTTGGTCCTAGTACCACTCCATGAGTGTTGAAACCCCACGTATGTATCAGTTGTCATCAAGTATGCTATGGAGGTCTTGATCAGGCTACACCCAGTTCGGGTGGACTTGGAGATTCTAGTGAAGAATTTGTTGGTATCGGTTCATACATTGAGTTTCTTACTACAAAGCATCAACCTATAGAACTTTTGACACAGGTATAAATATGCTTGTACATGTTGAATTTATAATAATTTTTTAAGAGCATATGTTTTTAATGAACATATATATAAAAAAAATGTAATATTTTAACAATAAAATTGTTTGGTGTAGATGGTGACCATAGGGGCATCATCTGCTCCTTAAGTTTTATGTCGACACCAGTGCAAGTCAGTAACCCTTATGGGGTATTTTGATTTATTTTTTAAACATATGAAAGAATTTTTTAACTTGAATTTTTAATTTTTAATTCAATCATGAACATGTGTTTTAAATATTTATGTTGGTGTAGGGGAGTCAATTGACTTCCCCGTCAGTTCCACCTGAGGGGTTGTCGAGTACTCCTCCATTGTTGGGAATCTTGCATGAGGTGTAGGTACATGTATATTGTAAATTATTTAAAACTATACTTATAATTTTGTATTTTGAATTCACTATATATCAAACATGCATGTACAAGTAAATATTATAAGTGCTATAGTATGGATATTAGATAGATCCGATCTATATTTTATACGTAATACGAATGAATAGTAGGGGGGCCCTAGCTATATAAATTCAAAGAAAGAAAGAAGAGGGAAAATCAGCCTGGGGGAATGATATGAACAAAGAAACAAATCCATTCGCAGAAAGAATCAAAATATAAGCTTCCCTATAGTTCCCCCCTACACACCCGGGCCCCTAAAATTCTATGGGCTAGGGCAGCCCTCCTATTGTAACTAACAAAATTCATTGATGAAGGATTTATTGCTATGATCTTAATATCTCGAGATATAGATAGGGCTCCCTTCCCTTTCAAAGCTGAGAGATGTTATATTGAAGGAAGGGGGGAAGGGAAAGCCTGTTGGTAGTAGTAGGATTCTCGGTTGTAGTAGTGGGATTCGTTTGTTGGTGCAGTGAAAGAGAGAAAAGTCGGCCCTACCTATATGGCTTAGCTCAATTATTAGCCATAGGGGGCTAGGGGGATTATAAGGATTTATATTGGTATTACATATAGAATATAGACCACCCCCCAGACCTACTTTGTATAATTGGCAACCTCCTTTCTTTGAGGAGAAAATCAAGCAAGCGAGGAAGCAAGCAAGTGGGGAAGCAAGCAAGCGGGGAAGCCCCTAATTTTCTATACCTATTAACCCACCCTATTTTCTTTCAATAACTTAGAGTTTCAAAGCTCCTATCCACCCCAAGTTATATAGGGGATAGGGAAGATCTCAAAATCTACACAAGGAGAGTAGATCCTTTCATCTTCAAAGCTTTGGTCTCCTCGATAGGCTTTGAAGCTTCAAATTCTATATAACTGGTCAATTCTAACTCGAGCCCCCACCCCTTAGCACTATAGTTGGGGGAAGTTGCATCTCTACTATAAACTCAAGTCTTCATTCCATCCTCCTTGTAGATAGGGGTCGAATCAAGTATTCATTCCCTCCTCTTATGCTATAGTTGGGGGCAGTTGCATCACTACTATAGACTCAAGTCTTCAAGGCTGAACCAATATAGAGCTAGGGGAATGAACTATTATAACCCCCAGAGGGAGGGGTCTCCTTTCCCTCCTCCCATGTTAATGGAAAAAGGGGGAAGATGGGAAATAAAATATTATTACTAACTCCTCTCCCTTCTCTACCTCCCTCCCCTCACCAGAGATATAGATAGGGCACTTCCAGTTGGGAAACTATAGTACTGAGAGGTTGGGATGCTCTATCTCCTATATAACTTCAGAGAGTAGAATTTATGAGATAGAAATGGAGGGAAACAACTATTGTTCTAGGAGGTTGGGACGCCCTATCTCCAACCCAGCTATAACTCCGGTCAGTATTTCAGAGAAAGAATAGATAGGGAAACTCCTCGAGATATAGACAACAAGAGAGTTCCCCTACTTTAATAATAGGAATAGGGAAACTCCTCTATTGTAAAGTATGTCCTCCTTGGCCCTACTACCCTATATTGTAGAACCAATCAATATCCACTAGATGGAGGGAATAGTTGCTCACCCCTACCCCTACTTCCAATAGCATAACAAGGCCCTACTTTTAACAAGTTGTAGGGGCCCAAGGCCACTACTATACTATAAGACCAAACCCACAGTGACATTATATAGGTAAGGGCTCAGTTAATAGCTAGTAGGGGAAAAGAAGTGGTCACTACGGGTCAACAACCCAACTTGACCAGCTTTGGGTGAAGTGATCAATGTGGGTGGATGGTCTGACTTGACCAACTTTGGGAAAAAACTAGGCTCAAGGCAGAGTGAGATGCCATGGCATACTGATTCACTTCAATAGTGGGGGCCCAACACTATAGCTATTATCCGATTCACTTCAATAGTAATAGTGGGGGCCCGACAAACTATAGTGGAGGGCCCTACTCTACCCCTACCTATATAGTTGGGCTCTCACACTTGGCTGAATGTTCCTGACGTTGGGTAGCCAATCCATCATGATGAGCAATGGAGAGGGCACTAGTTAGGGGCTTCCCAATTATATAGATAGGGGGTATCACCCTACCGAGCAATGGATAGGGCCCCCTACTATGGGTAGGACCTTTCCAATACCATGAATTTTCCCCTCTCTATATAATGGGCACCAGTGTATCCAATACATCCTAGAAATAATGGGTGTTGACGCACTCGACTGATAGATAGGGAGATCAAATCAATGTGACCAACCCTACTCTATAATGGCCCCTACTCTAGATAGTTTCCCCCCTCTTTATAATTAATGTGACCAATGGGGAGGGAGAGGACTTGAAAACCATCTATAGTAGGGGGTGGGGGTGAGAGGGGGAGGTACGGTGAGTGAGCAACATCGACAGTGACAAATTAGTTTAGTTTAGAAAATGGGAAAGTTCTCAGAACTAATGAAACACAAGGAGCAAGTGAACCAGAATGAGCCCAACCCTATTTATATAACTAGGACCAATTAGGCCCTTCACTTCCAGGTGCAATGCCCTATCTATATAATTCACCCCTACCTCTTCCTATCTATAGTGGAGGGCACCCTACTATCCATAGGCCCAAGTGAACTCGTGTAGACAATGAACTAGATCAGGCATCCCCTTCCATCTCATGATTGAGTGGGAATGGGCCTACTATACCTCTCTTCCTCCCACCCACCCCGAGGGAAAACAACAAAGATTCAAAAATAGAATAGAGACAAAGTAGTGTCACTGCCTACTATCTATAGGGCATCAAATCCTTCCCATAATAGACAGATGAAGCTCTCTTCATCGGCTATATAAAGGTAAGCGGGAATCAGAAACCCCTATCTATAGTAGGGGGATTGATCAATAATAACTAACATGAATGATGTGAGTGGTGCCCTATATGTGGTAAGATATTAGGGTCACATCAACAAAAGAACAAGAGAGTAGGGGATGTCTCACAATTGATGTGGGCTCACAAAACAAGTCATCAGAAACATCAAAGTGGAGATTTACAAGGAACAGTTGGGAATATAGGACCCCCTACCAAGTTATAATGAGGTAGGGGCAAGTTATATAGGAAGTAGGGCACTCTTCCCCATCCCCCTACCTATATAGCTAGCTCGTTGGTAGTTGGTGCACACTAGCTTAGCTGAGCTATATAGGTAGGGGTTAGTGGGGTAGGGGCCAGGGATCTCTAATCAACCTTCTCATGTGAATAGAGAGTAACGTTGTCAATCTAGAGTCAAGAGGGAGTCGAATTAAGGGAAAAAGAGAGGTTGACACAACTATGACTATGGGGGAAAACAATGTGCTAAAGATAGTAGGGCTCAAGCTTAGTAGATACACACTAAAGATAGTAGGGTTGTGTAGGGGTAGGGATCTCCCAATGGATTACTTATCTGATGACACAACTATATAGGTAGGTAGGGATTATCCATTGGAATAGGAGTCAATCACAGTATTGAATAGTCCCCAGGGATATAGATAGGGCTAATTGGCTAAAGCCCTAATTTCTAGACTATCAAAATGAATGAGTTATATAGATAGGGTTCATCAGTCGTATCATGTATATAAAAGATAGATACCTTCTCCCATCATTATATCAGGGGGATATCACCTCCCAATTAAGTAGTTTCCCTACTATTGGCCCTATCCATATGTCTAGGGCCCCCTCTTATTAGAAATAACAGGGGAGGTTTTGGGGGTGGGATAACCAATATAGAGGTAGGGCTAGACCTATATAGTTCTCCCCGATTGGACCCCCTACCTATATACTGGACAGCCTATTCTCATAGAGATATAGATAGGGGCTTATCTGAGACGGCTAAGGGAATATTTCATTCGATCCTATAGATAGTAGGGCCCTCGGTGGTCAAGATGTCTATAACCCACCTTCAGCTGAGCTATATAGGTAGGGGGTAGGGGCGAGCAATATTGACTATCAGTAGGATGCATATTTTCCCATCTATTGCAACATTTCTTTCTGAGACATGAGGTCCATACTGGAGTTATATACGAGATTAAGGGAACTCTGGCTATTTTCTATTTCTCTATAGGTAGGGGTGGCCTAGAGAGGAATGTTTGATACCATGAGCTAGCTATTGAATAAAATTGATGAGGAAGGATCAGGTTGGGTGAGAGGGAGAAAAGGTTCACATCATAAGGAATGTGTTGGGAATCCCCCATTGAGATAGAGGGGGGCCTAGTAGAACTACTAACTATAATGGAGTGGGAGGCCCTATTCTTCTTAAGCTAGGCTGGGCCCCTGAAGGTTTGATTCTTGGAGGAGAGGAGAGAACCAACCGCCCTAATTTTAGTAATTGGCAACCTAGCCTAGCCTATAGTTGTGGTATTTTCCTCGATGGTTCATTTAGAATTATTTCTTTGGGAATAATAATGAGCGGGGAACACTTATTGAAGGGTGGGAAAAGTTCCCTCAGAGCATCAACTAGCTAACTATCTAAGGGGGTGACTATTCCTAGTCGATGGGTCGTCCCCTCTCTTTCTTCGCCTCATTTTCTGAATGTAGGGTGGGTGGGAAGAGATAGGAAAGGAGTTGGGCCAAATTGACAATTCTCCCTTCCCAGATCAGATTGTGAACTCTCAACCTTTGATACTTGTAGAAAGGGTTGAGTCATTATGTGCACCAGAGATCCAGATAGGGGTCCATCACTTCACAGGTGATCGACTATATAGGTAGGTGTGCCAACAAGGAGAGGTGGCCTTTGAAATCTGGGCCCTCTCCAATATCTCTCTTTCTTGCAATGAGGAGTGGGTCTTCCTTCTTGATCAACCAATTATTAACCCCACTATAGGAAAGGTGTATTCATTCTATTCTCTATTTCCCACCAAGCCCTATGAATAGTAGGGGGTAGGGCTTTCTCGTTGTCTACTCCCTCAACTAGAAGCATTCTTAATCCCACACCGGGGGTGAAGGATGGAGGAGAAAAACAATGACATCTAATCCTATTACAACTAGAATTAGAAGGGGCTAGCAAGTTGGGGAAGTAGGGTGGGAATATAAGGATTCAGGAAGTAGCTAATTAATAAACCTACTCAAATAATTGGGAATAGGAAAAAAACTAATCTAGGGGTGGGTGGGAGGCTATAGAAAAATGAGTTGGGTGGGAATTGTAGTGGAATCTACCTCCAAGAAACTATAGTGGGGTTAGGTGGGAATTGTAGTGGCAACTACCATAGAATTTTAGGGGCCCTCCCTCATGCATGGTGGGAGGCGATAGAACTAGAATTCCCAAATGGCATCTACCTCCAAGCAACTATAGTGGGGTTAGGTGGGAATTGTAGTAGCATCGGGGTGGGTGGGAGGAACTATAGAGAGAGGGGGGTTGGGGGGTCAGGATTCTAGTAGGAAGGTTTATTATATTGCTAGCAGGTTGATTAATTAAGTGGGTGGAGAGTAAGCAGTGGGGGCCCTTCCTTCCTACTAATTGAACTAGAGCTAGATTAGTTCACCTCCCTCCCTTCAATCTCTCTATCCATCCAACTATAGCCTGGGGTGGAGGATAATACTATATTGAACTCTCAAGTTCAAAAGTTCTTGATGGGAGGGAGGGAAGGTAGCTCGAGTAACTAATCCATCACCCCTAGATTGTAGTTGAAGGGAAGTGAAGCTTGTCCTCCCATGTAGGAGTAGCTCCAGTCAAGAATAGTTAATTAGGCCATCCCTCACTAAGTAGACTAGTCTTCCTTCCTTCCTTCCAGATAGAAAGACAAAGCAATTGGACAAAGAGAAAGGTTGTTAGGCTAGACAGAAAGAAAGTGGAGGGAGGAGGAGGTGGTAGGACATAAAGAGTTAGGCGAGAAGGCATCGGCCAATCAAAACAAACTTGCCTTAGACCAAAGCAAATAAAAGCATTCTCAAGAGAAAGGAGTGGAATGCAGATTGATGCTAGGGTATCTGGTTACCTTATTATAGATAGTTATAGGGGTGAGGGATGGATTATAACTTGAGACCAGTTGGAAGGTATAGTTATTCAGGGGGTCCCCTTCATCTTGAACCAAGGGTGCTCCTGCAGGGTGGGAGGGATTATAGCTACCCCAATAAGAGTAGTTGATGTCGGTTATCCATAGATAATTTTATACCCAAGGTGAATGAAGGCCCGTGTTAACTTCTCTCTAGGAACCTGACTTCCTTCTTTCCTACTGATTGAACCTATTTCCAACCGTACTGACCATATATTCCTTACCTCTGATTAAACCTTCCTCCAAGAAGGCCATCCTGTCTTTGTTTCCTATCCCGAGGGGAATAGTCTTCCTTCCTTCCAAACCTTCCTTTCCTTTGAGAAGTAACCTTCGAGTTTCCCTCCTTATTATAGTTACTATTTGAATTGGAATACCGAATTCCATCCATCCTTTCCTTCATGGTATCAGAAGGTTTAATGCCTCCCACCTAGTCTACTCACTGCCTCCGGAGCTGAACAATCCAACTTCTCATTTTCTGGTGGTGAATCATTAATGCAAGAACCAACCTAAGGAATATATGGTCAGTGAATGATGATTCCCTCCCACTTGAGATGCACTCTTCCCATGTGACCTACCTTCTAGTTTCCCTCCTTAGTATAGTTGAAATAATAGCTAGTCTAGTCCTCCCAACCGAACTATAATTCCCTCCCTCCCTTGTGAGTTAATTCTCTCTCCAACTATAATTTCTCCCCCTTTTCTATAGTTGGAGTTCCATCCTGAACTACTAGAGCTAAGGCCAAAGCTAAGAAAATAAAAAAATCTCTCTATCCATCCACCCTACTAGAGAATCAAAGAAAGTTCATTAGTGCACTGGAGGGAATCAAAGAAAGTCTATCCAAACATCTAGTGAGAAAGGTTGCCCTCCTTATTCTAGTTTTTGAATTCTAATTATCGGAATGAAATCATGCTCAGGTAGGTAGGAAAGAAAGAATGTTCAACCTATCCAATAACTACTTGACTGAATGAAGGACTAACCTTGGTAACAACTAGGTAACCAGATAGAAACAATCCAACATCCTTTTGAGAAAGAGTTCCATCCAGCCACCACTAGAGTTAACTAGTCTACTCCCTCCCTAAATCTTCCATCCAGGGGGACCTAACTAAATGTATTAGCTATCCTACCACCCCTGTCAAGCCACCAGTTGAACTATCCCAACAGAGTGACGAGTGAGGTTTCAGGAGTCAACTAAAAAATACTAGATAAACTCACAGGGAGTCGAACTAGCCATCCTTTTCACCAGGTTCACCCTCAGTCTCAACTGTCGTGGGAACCTTCTCAATAACCTCCCATGGTTCACTGAATGGAAGTAACAAAGGATGGTCCAAATGAGGACTAGCTATTATTTTTGGCAAGAGTGGGAGTTCACCAAGATAGAAAATGAAAGCATTCTCAAGTATGCTCCTCGTTTGTTTCTCGAGGGAGGTAGGATCCAGTCAACGCTTACTTCTAGTTGAACAACTATAATAAGGAGGGGGAATTTTGGAGTCAAGAGTTTCTTTGTAATAGCTCGAGGGACCCCTATTTATATTAGCTGGACCATCCTTGTTAACAACTATAGCTATCCTCGTTAACTTGTTACTTCCTTCCTTCCTTTTGGAATAGAGTTTAGTACCCCCTATGGGAGGACAAGATGGCTATCTGGTCAACAACCCAACTTCTTTGGTTCATTAGGAAAGAAATCAATTCCTTAATGTAAGAGTTGTTGATGAACTCAAGCACCTAGGATCACTTGAAAAATTGAGATAAGCCTTCCACATGAGAGCAATACGAGGATGAAATGTTGGAATATAGTACAATAATTGAATATGATATTATCACACAAAATGATACAATATGTCTCAACTCTCCCTTGAACTAATTGAGTTGATATGAACTCATCTAAACTAGATAGGAGGGAGAGGTGAGTGCAAAATATATAGCAAAATATGGGAAAATAATTCCAAGAGGGGAAATAACTCCCAAATAACCAAATTAGGTGGGAGTTATTCCTACTTGGAAAATTCCAAACATGTGGCATAACCTACTCAAAAAGAGATAAATGAGTGGTTTTGTGAGGTGACATATAAGGCCAAAAGAGGGTTTGAAACTCAACCACCCAAGTGTGAGTGGGAGAAACACATGTAATTGATGGATTACACCATGTGTCCTCACATGAACCACATCTCTTATAACCTAAGGTATGCTTAATATTGTGTAGGAGAAATAATATTAAAAAACCTACACTAACACCCCCCCTTAATCATAGCTTAGGTGGGCGAAAGGATGAAATAATGCAAAGATGGGTCTTGGCTACAAGGCCATGTTAGGTACCCATGTATAATGATGAAACCTCTCAAAAAATGAGAAAGAGAAAACCCGTAGGACAAAACTCCCCCCAAGAGAGAAGAAGGACCATGCAGTCCCCCAATGTAGAATCTCCTGCATTGTTGGTGAATGCTCGACACATGAAGTTGAAGATGATCCAATATTTCCAAACAATATTCCTCCCCTTAGGAAGAAATAAAACCAAGCATGTGTGCAAGATATCTTCCCATTCCTGAAAGGAATATGAAGGAAGAATGATGAAAATGTATGAAGTCTTTGAACTCTACTTAGGTGTCCCCATGTCGATGTTGAAAGCTGTCACCATCAAATCAGGTGTTCTAGGCCACATTACAGAAGATGACAATCCAGAACTTAGTGGCGATGGATGAAGAACAAAATTCAAAGACAAACATATCTCCTCTGGAGACAAAGAAACCTCCTCCAAATGTTTCTCAGTAGTGGCCACAGTCCTATCAAACTATGAAGAATGATCGTGTGAGTAAAGAACAAGAGGGTCAAAAGGTTCCCCCTCAAAATTTGAAGAAGGCAAAGTAACTTCATCAAAGAGAAGATGTATGCACTCAATTGTGTCCTCCATGTCTGCAAGATAGGACTCACAAAAAAAACCTGCAATGTATGTCAAGTACTCATCCCAAGTAGTTGTGTCTGGAAGACAATGAATGTCCTGTTGCACTAAATCAATAGAAGCCATGGATGTAGCAATACCAGTATCATCAAAAGCAATAGGTGATGTAAGAGATGAAGTCTCAACACATGTCTCTTGAACCTCAGTTGAAATGATACCAAGATTCACTTGACCATATTGAATCTCCTCAAAGGTGTCCACACTAGATGCAAGAGTGTGTACATCAGCCGAAGGAACATCAGAGGAAAAATATGAGAAGGTGTATACTCAAGATTGATGATCTGCCTCCTCAACTGCAACAATATCTCTGCTATGCAAATCCTGAATAATCACATAATCTAGTGTGAACTCAACACTCTTTCCTTCCCCACCATGTGTGATCTGATAGATAGAAAGGATGTTTGTTGAAAATGAAGGAACACAAAGAACATCATTGAATGATCCTTCATCTATGTCAGTAGATCCTTTCCCACAAACACTCACATGTGTGTTGTTAGCCATCAAGATGTTTGGTGAGGAAAAAGTTTCAAATGAAGAGAACATATTCTATGATGAAGCCAAGTGATGTGAAGCTCTAGAATAAAGGATCCATCTACTTGACTTAGAATCTGCAACTGCAACAAGTGCTTTCCCCTTTTGTTTCTTTAACTTTGGTTTAGAAGAAGATGATGAATCCTTTGACATAGTTAAAGGAAAATTGATTTCATTCTTTTCTAAAAGATTCTTCAACTCATCAATTGTTTTTAAATAGCATTGATGTTCATCATGCCTAGGTTTCTTGCAATATGCACATGTGGGATTCTCCTTCTTAGATGATTCCCCTTTTGAGGAAGAGGATTCAAATTCTTTATGTGGCTTGTTCTTTTTCTTCTTTTGTTTCTGATCAGGATACCCTGATTCTTTCTATACCTTAGGATCACTAGCCATCAAAGCTTGTGACTTGGAAACCTTGATGAGACCCATTTGAATCAACTTCGCTTCCTATTGGATTAGAAGATCTAAAAATGCATCAAATGTAGGCACAACTTATGGAGTTCCCATATAAACCCTATTGGTGTGAAAGCCAGAAACAAACACAAAATACTCAAGACCAAGCTTAGATAACACATTCAGAATCAACTATAAATTCTCCTTAGTAATCTTGCAATCCTTTAGTTGTGATCTTAGTTGCTTAATCTTGGAGATATAGTCTTGGATGTGCTCAAAAAATTTTGGATCAAGATTCGTCAAATCATTATCAATCTGATAGCCCCTAATCTTATCAGTTTTACCATACAAATTTTCAAGAGTCTCCCAAGCCTCCTTAGGTGTCTTGCATGATTCAAGATGAAATTGTAAATCAAAAGAGACTAGTGAAAAAATGTAACCAAGAGTTTTCTCACGATTGATCTCCCACAAATATTTTGCACTAGCATCAATAGGTTGAGGAATAGATTCTTTTACATAGCCTGTGCAACCTTTTCCCATTAGATAATTCCATACTGATTGTTTCCATGTTGCATAATTATATTGAGTTAGGAGTTCAATGTTATGTTTCCCCATTGTAAGAACACACAACAAAGAAATGAAAGAAATCAAACACCACAAGATCACCCCCCCAAATTCACTCAATCAATGATCCCCCCAGAAAAATATGATGGTGGCACTTTATAATTAGTGCGTTTACAATTCTGGAGTTGTTTCCAAAGTTTTACAATGTCTAATGTTGGACCCAAATACTGAAAGTACAAAATAATCTTAGAATTAGAACCTCAAAAATAACACCAATATGTAGTGCTCAGAAAAATATCAACTTTCAAAAAAAGAATTGCCTTGATCTAAGGTCATATGTGAAAGTTACAGCCTTTTGAAGTTCCAAAAATGAGAACTATCCTTCAGATCTCCTGAGAAAACTGATTTTATGAAAAATATAGATCACTTGAGAAAAATGGATCATACCATTGTGAATCCTACAAAATTCTAGCCCAAAACAAAAAAAAATGCACCTAAAAAGGCCTTTGTATGGCTGAGTTATGGACCTCTGAAAATCACCTTCAAAAATCAAAACTCAAATGGTGAGGGGGCATAAAATCCAAATGAATGCTGACGTCACTATTGATGTAGGCTGACGTCAACATTAGAATGGATTAAAATTGATGTTCTCAGGGGTATCAAAAAAGAATATGCTCTGTGCCCAAGGAATATTCTTCCGAACCGAGCTTTAAAATGACGCCTATATGGACATCCTGGGGGTCGACAGAATCTACTGACATGGTGAAATATTCGCCCTGAAATATTCTCCAAGAATATTCTTTAGCCTAAAGTTTCTGCTGAAAAGTTTCTTGACTAACAGTTTGATTTGTAGCTATCAAAATTATCAAGAGTGGTCATCGGATATTGAGGGGTTCGCAGATTTTGGATGGCCGAATGATTGAATTGCCCACTGCTTATTTTGAAAAATTTGCCTGGATTTAAAAGAAACCCCTCCTCCAATTTTTAAATAAACCTACTGTCAAATATTGAAATGGGTGCCAGACTTTTATAATAGTGGATCGGTTTGAATAGTCGTTGAGTGTGGGGCCGAGAGTGATGCAGGCGCGTACTGTGTACCATGTAGGTACAGAGGGCCCCTGTCGGGTACCTTCAAATATTTTTGATTTTTTTTTTCAAAAAAAACTTTTAAGAAAAAATTACAACGATTTTCAAAAAAAAATTTAGAAACAATCAACCGGAATATAATTTTTTGATAATGTAATTTTTGAAAAAAAATTACCCAAGAATCTCCTCAAAATACGTGGAGGGGGTCTCTAAGTAAAAAAAAATTGCCCCAAATTCAACTTTGTCCAAATTGCACAAGTTATATATGAAAATGGGGGTTTTTGGGCCTTTTGGAATCGATGTCATAGTCCATTTTGACTCAAAATGCTCCCAACAAACTTTCAATGTTGAATTCCTCTCAAATTGAGAAGGGGCTTGCAGATTTGACACTCTGATACCATGTAAGAGTTGTTGATGAACTCGAGCACCTAGGATCACCTGCAAAATTGAGATAAGACTTCCACACGAGAGCAGCATGAGGATGAAATACTGGAATATAGTGCAATAATTGAATATGATATTATCACACAAAATGATACAATATGTCTCAGCTCTCCCTTGAACTGATTGAGTTGATATGAACTCATCTGAACTAGATAGGAGGGAGAGGTGAGTGCAAAATATATAGCAAAATATGGGAAAATAATTCCAAGAGGGGTAATAACTCCCAAATAACCAAATTAGGTGGGAGTTATGCCTACTTGGAAAATGCCAAACATGTGGCATAACCTACTCAGAAAGAGACATATGAGTGGTTTTGTGAGGTCGCATATAAGGCCAAAAGAGGGTGTGAAACTCAACCACCCAAGTGTGAGGGGGAGAAACACATGTAATCTATGGATTACACTATATTTCCTCACATGAACCACATCTCCTATAACCTAAGGTATGCTTAATAATGTGTAGGAAAAATAATATTAAAAAACCTACACTAACACTTAACTAAGTGGGGGATCCGAACAATCCAACAGTGAAAGGGTGAAGGCATGCCATCTTGTAATCAATATAGGAACCAACTAGGGGTGAGGAAAGGTCAACTACTATGGAAGGGAGGGAGGGAGTAGACAACTATTATAAGGAGGGATCAAATTAACTATAGTTAGGACAAGAAAGAGGGGAAACAAAGGAGGGAGCTATCTCTATCCAGCGAAACAATAAAGTATTCTAGATGGATCGAGAAGAGACTCCTCACTTTCTAATAATGAGTTAACACCAACATCGACTAGCAATGAACTAGATAGTGAAACTACAACTATGTGGGTGGGGTCGTTCCATTAGAACTCATTACTTCTAGTTGGGCCATCCCTCACTAAGTAGACTAGTCTTCCTTCCTTCCTAGTTAGGGAGCTACTCCGTTATGCATTTCTCACAAACAACATTAGCCTTCTTCTTTCCTCTAAGTAGGGGCTTTCTCAGAAAAGAAAAATGGATGGGAGGGGTATAGTTCTCTAGGGGGTGTAACCAAGGGTGAAGGATGGATATAGAAAGTTATTTAGGTCATTCAGTTCAATCAATGAGCATGTGGCACATTTTATCTGGTCTAAGCATCAATCCTTTCTCTAAATAGGGGGTGTATGGGTAGGCCCATCACCACTCCTTTATTTGTTCTCTTGTCTGACCATGTTGAATTTACCATGCTTTCATTTTTAGAATCTATTGAGTTAATACTTTCCTTTTGGATGGATGGGTAGAAGGGAAGGGACTCCTCATCTCCATCTGGGGGTGCGGGTGGCTTTCTTTCTCTTCATCAGGAGTGTAAGTCAAATAATGGGAGGAAACAACTAATATAATCTTGGAATTCTAACACACCATAGAATTTTAGGGGTTGTGTGTGGGGTTATTCTAGTGGGATAATGAACTAAGATTCCCTCCCTCCCAGTTATTATAGCAGGCTAATTAATCAACTATAATTAGAGGAGGGCTAGTAGGTTAATTAATCTAGGGTGAGGGGATAAAGTAGTAGTTAGGGTGGGAGGCTAAAGTTCGTTACATTTGAAATATAATTTCTAATTGAGAAACATCCCCCCTTTTTACTTCCTTCTTGTTAGGCTCCATCCCCCACCCCCGAGTAGGAGTTACTTCCTTCTCGTTCCCCACCCTACTATGGTAGGGCTTGCAGATTGAACCTTCCTTTAGTTAGGTCGGTAGAATTCCAACTGGTAGCTAGCTAGTTCTTCTTTCCTCCCACCCATAGTTCATCGGTGGGAAAGCTAGGATGGTCGGTGGAAAGAAAGTTAGGCCAACTCTCCATTCCTCACCAAGGGTGGAGGTGGGCTCTGATGGATAACTAGAAAGTGAGGATGGCCAACTGAACTGAACACCTGCTATATCTCCCACAATTAATCTAACCTCATAATTTCCAACCTCGAAAAACTAGCAAGCACATTAATTCACTAATTAATTCTCCTATTCTAGCAAGTTCCATTAATACTAGTGTAGAGGGCCCCTACTATTCAACAGGTAGTTGATGGGTGATTGGATAGGAAACAAAGAAGGGAGGGGAAGTTATAACCTTCCTATCTCACCAACATGATAAGATGGGGGTTTAGTGGATTGATCGGTTCAACGCCCTCCTTATCATAGTTGTTGAATTATCGGCAACTCCTCAAGCAAAATGGATGGGAGGGTAGGGACTAATCAAATAAAACCAAAGGGAGGGAGTAGAAAACTATCCTGATAATGAGGGAGTTGAACAATCAATATTATTTCTAGGAAACCACATTCTAGTAAGATTTATTTGGGCTTGCCTAACTAACAAAATTTCCCTCCCCTGGATGGCCTTCTGTCCTACCTTTTTGTTCTCTGGGCTTGCCTATGGGAGGAAGGGAGTTTGAGAAAGGTTGAAATAAAATAAGGAGGGAGGAATTCCATCTAATAATCATTCATTCCCAACTCCATCCATCACTGGGGGTGTAGGAAGGAGTAGCTCCTCCAACTATAACTCCCTCCCTCCCATGGTCCTGTGTTTGTGTGGAGCCTGATTAGTCTCCAAGTGGGAGATTGTTGGTATGTGGTGACTGATCATGCTATACTGTATATCCCATGGTATATTGTACACCTCAACACGTATCCTTGCCTAATTTTTCATGTCATCACCGAAAAAGGGAAAAATCAACGATAAAGGAAAAATCTAATTTTGTAGAACCCAAAATCTAGAAGCTTCTAAGCTTGTTAAAAAGGGGTTCAGATGGGTATTACAGTATGATGAAAAACATGATTATTCGCAAGATTGTAATAAGTTTTACACTAGATAATAAAAGTATTGGAAGGCTACGGTTTGGTGGATGTAGCCCGGATTGGGTGAACCATGTTAAATTCTTTGTGTTATGATTTAATTTGTGTGTTTTAGTTTCTCTATTTATTAATTAAATATACATTTAATTGTTAGATATCTACCTTTCTAACCCTAACAAGTGGTATCAGAGTAGGTTGTGTTTTGATTATCATGTGTAGAAAGGTCTCACGGTTGAGTGGGAGCAATGGCAGATGAGGGTAAGAAGGTTGAGAAGTTTAATGGGCAGAACTATCAGTTATGGAAGATGCAGATGGAGGACTATTTCTATTAGAAGGATTTATGGCGGCCATTGGAAGGGAAAACCAAGACACCTACAGAAATGTTTGATGAGGACTGGGAGATTTTGGATAGAAAGGCTCTTGGTAGTATTTGTTTATGCCTGGCACAATCGGTGGCATTCCATATTAGAACAGCAAAGAAAACTCAAGAGTTGATGGAAACCCTGGCAAAGTTATATGAAAAGCCTTTCGCTTCGAATAAGGTATTTCTTATGAAGCATTTATTTAATATGAAAATGGTAGAAGGTGGGTCAGTTACTAATCATTTAAATGAGTTTAATACGGTCATCAGTCAATTAACTTCTGTAAAAGTAAACTTTGATGAAGAAGTTAGGGCTCTTTTGATTCTGTGTTCTTTTCTTGAAAGCTGGAATAGCTTGGTAATGGCTGTTAGCAATTCTTTTTCTGGTTCGAATACATTGAAATTTGATGATGTTGGTGTTATTTTGAGCAAGGAAATTCGTAGGAAAAGCTCAGGTGGAACATCCACATCAGGAAGTGTTTTGAATGTAGAAAAAAGGGGTAGAACAAAGGAGAGAGGAAACAATTATGGAAATCATGGGAAGTCACCATGAAAATCAAAGGACAAAAGGTCTCAATCTAGAGATAAGAGGGATTGTTGGTATTGTGGTAAGCCGGGTCATCTGAAGAAAGATTGCTAGTCTCAGAAAAATAAAGGAGACAAAAAGGAAGGAATTAAAGAGGAAAATGTGGTAAGTAATAAATCTGATGAGGATGCTTTGATTCTTTTCCTTGATAATGCTGATGATTCTTGGGTGTTAGATTTAGGGGCTTCATTTCATGCTACCCCCCATAGAAGTTATTTTCTTGATTATGTCCAAGTGGATTTTGGGCTGGTTTATTTAGGAGATAACGAACCTTGTCAGATTGTTGGAAAGGGAAGAATCAAGATTAAGTTGCATAATGGGAATCATTGGCTACTATGTGAGGTAAGGCATTTTCCAAAGTTAAGCAGAAATTTAATTTCAGCAAGGCAATTAGATGATGAAGGTTGTGTTGTTACATTTAGTGATAAAAATTGGAAGGTCACAAAGGGTGCCTTAGTGGTAGCAAAAGGTGTGAAAGTAGGCACCTTATATCTTTGTACAGGTCATACTGTTCCTTCTACTTTAATTGTTACGAAAAAGGGTCAATGTTTAGGAACAGTTGTTGCAGTCCAGCAGGTAGAAGATCATACAGTTGCTGTGGACTTTCAATCAGCATTGTGGCATAATAGACCTGGGCTTATGAGTGTAAAAGGTATGAAAGTACTTAATTCAAATAATGTTTTACCAGGTCTAAAATGTGTCAATATGATTTCTGTGAAAGTTGTGTGTATGGAAAACAAAAGAGAGTAAGTGAGTAAGTTTTCTCAAGGATGGGAAGCAAAAGAAAGATGAGAAATTGGAGCTTGTGCATACGGATGTATGGGTACTAGCTCAGGTATCTTCTCTCGGTGGCTCTCTGTATTATGTTACATTCATTGATGATGCAACTAGGAAGGTATGGATTTATTTCCTTAGGCAGAAATCTGATGTATTTGAAACTTTTAAAAAATGGAGAAGCTTGGTTGAGAATGAGATAGGTAAAAGGATAAAATGTCTCAGATCTGATAATGGTGGTGAGTATTGTAGCAAAGAGTTTAAAGATTATTGTTCCTCTAATGGTATTCATAGGTAGAAAATAGTTCCAAGGACTCCATGGGAAAATGGAGTGGCTGAGCGCATGAATAGAACAATAATGGAGCATGCACAAACTATGAGATTGCATGTTGGGTTGCCTTTAAAAATGTGGGAAGAGACTATAAACACTGCTGTTTATTTAATTAATAGAGGTCCCTCTAATCCTTTGGGTTGTGGTATTCCAGAGGAAGCATGGAAAGGTAAGAAGGTGAGTTATTCTTTTCTCACAACCTTTGATTGTGAAGCATTTGCATATGTAGATTCTGAAAATAGAACCAAGCTTGATGCAAAATCAAAGAAATGTGTATTTGTTGGATATGGCATTGATGAATTTGGTTATAGGCTTTGGGATTTTGAAAATCAAAAAATTATGAGAAGCAGGGATGTCATATTCAATGAGAAAGTGTTGTATAAATATTTGTTGCTGCAACATGAGAATAAAGAAAATGATTATGCAGTGTTGGATGACATTCCAAACAATGATGTTTTAGTGGTTCCTCATGCTGGGCAACAATAGCAACAATAAATACCACAAACTTCTGTTAGACGATCTTCAAGGATAAGTAGACCTCTAGAAAGATTCTCTCCCTCTTTGTATACTATTTTGTTAACTGATGCTGGTGAACCAAAATATTATAATGAAGCTATGTAGGTGGATACAAAGGTTTAGTGGGAGCATGGAATGGAAGAAGAAATGGACTCCTTGCTGAAAAACCAGACTTAGGAATTATGCAAGTTGCCTACAGGTAAAAAGGCTTTACCAAACAAATGGGTTTATAGGTTGAAAGAGGAGGATGGAGGTAAGAAAAGATTTAAAGCCAGATTAATTGTAAAGGGATTTGCACAGAAAAAAGGTATTGATTTTGATGAGATTTTTTCTCCAGTTGTTAAAATGACTTCTATTCGTATTGTTTTGAGTATTGTGGCTGCTAAAGATTTGCATTTAGAACACCTTGATGTTAAAACAGCCTTTCTCCATGGTGATTTGGAAAAGGAAATATATATGGACCAGCCACAAGGATTTGAGGTCAAAGGTAAGGAGAAACTAGTGTGCAGATTGAAGAAAAGTTTATATTGCTTGAAGCAAGCACCTCGGTAATGGTACTTGAAATTTGATAGTTTTATGGCTGAGCAAGGCTACAGCCGGTGTAATTCTAACCATTGTGTTTATTTTAAGAGGTTGGATAATGACAACTACATTATTTTATGTTTATATGTTGATGACATGCTTGTAGCAGGGTCTAACATGGATCACATAAGTGAGCTAAAACAATAGTTAGCAAAATCTTTTGCTATGAAGGATTTTGGGGTAGTAAAGCAAATCCTTGGTATGAAAATATGTAGAGATAGGAAAAATAGGAAACTATTTTTATCTTAGGCTAATTATGTTGAAAAGGTGTTGCAGAGATTTCATATGGAGAATGCAAAAGTTGTTAGCACACCTTTACCTAGTCATGTCAAATTGACTAAGGATATGTGTCCAAAGACACAAGAGGAGGAAGAAAAAATGTCCAAGGTACCATATGCTTCAGTTGTAGGTAGTTTAATGTACGCCATGGTATGCACAAGACTAGATATTGCACATGTCATAGGAGTTGTTATCAGGTATTTGAGTCATCCCGGAGTTGAGCATTGGAATGCAGTAAAATGGATTCTCAGGTACTTGAGAGGTACATCCAATAAATGTTTATGTTTTTGGGGCTCTAATACTGATTTAAAAGGCTATGTTGACTTAGATTTGGCAGGGGATATAGATACCAGGTGGAGTACCACAAGTTATGTTTTTACAGTTGGTGGGACAATAGTGAGTTGGATTTCTCGATTGCAAAAGGTGGTTGCTTTATCCACCATAGAGGCAGAGTATGTTGCTGCAACAGAGGTAGCAAAGGAGATGATATGGCTGCAATTTTTTATGGATGAGTTGGGCAAACAACAGGCTGGAAATTACTTGTTTACAGATAGCCAGAGTGCTATACATCTTGCAAAGAATTATGCCTTGCATTCTAAAACAAAACACATACAGTTGAGATATCATTTCATTCAGTTGGTGTTGGAGGATGGACAGGTCAAGCTAGACAAGATACATATAGATGTCAATCTAGCAGGTATGTTTACAAAGGTGGTGAAAAGGGAGAAGTTGAACTCCTCTTCAGCTTCGGTTGGCCTTCAAGGTTGAATTCAAGTATAACAGAGCAGCAGGGTCCAACGTACTTATTTCCAGTGGGAGTTGTAATTGCAATAGTGTCGTCCAGGATTAATCTCCAAGTGGGAGATTGTGTTGGTGTGGAGCCTGATCAGTCTCCAAGTGGGAGATTGTTGGTATGTGGCGACTGATCATGCTATATTGTATTACAGTATGATGAAAAACGTGATTATTTGCAATATTGTAATAAGTTTTACACTAGTTAATAAAAGTATTGGAAGGCTGCGGTTTGGTGGATGTAGCCTGGATTGGGTGAACCATGTTAAATTCTTTGTGTTATGATTTAATCTGTGTGTGTTTTAGTTTCTCTGTTTATTAATTAAATCTGCATTTAATTGTTAGATATCTGCCTTTCTAACCCTAACAGGTCCTCCAACTAGTATACATTAATTTCCCTCCATCCTTCACCAGAGCCATAACCATAACTTCATTTATGTGGGGTTAGGGTAGTGATAGCCAGTCGATGGTAACCTTGGCTTCTGAAGGATGGCAGTCCAACTAGTCAGAAGGAAGTAATGACAGCCGGTTGAACTAGTCTAACCACCCTCAGTCTAAACCTAAAATAAGTGGGAGTCAACTTCACTTAATTGTGCAACCTAATTTCAACTAATATACCATAACTACCCATCCTACACCCCTAGTGAAGCAACTATCTAGCCAAAAAATACCAGCTTCATTCAACTAGAATCTATCTAGCTTAACTAGAGAGCAATGTTACCAGGGTTAGTCCAATGCTCAACCTATCTGATAATAAATCAAGGAGGGGAACCCCCGACTTCCATCCATCCTTCACTCCTCTTTTTGTTACTCCATCCTTCACACCAACAATAGAATAGTAGGACAAAATATTTTTTTGAATCCCTTCCTTCTGGATAGAAACAAAGGATGGTCCTCCTTTCTTAGAGAAAATATTGTTGTTTTTTTTACTTAGAGAGTTAATCTAGCTAATAAACCCTCATTTCTTAGCAGGGAGTAGACAACTATAATAAGGAGGGAGGGAGTTCATTCTCCTCATTGTTATCCATCCCTCACTGGGGGTGTAGGAGGCAGGAGTAGCTACTCATTAATTCTCCCATCCTTCCAACCATGCAGGAGTGTGGGATTAGCTTTCGATTAGAGAGAAGTTAACACCTGTCCTAACTCAACCTTATTTCTTGTTAACTCATTACTTCCTTGCTTCCTATTGATTGAACCTAAGACATATCTATATCCTCCCACAAATATAATCTACCTCTTGGGGGGGCGGTGGGGTTTGCATAAATCAATTTGTTCAAAATTGTATCCCAACATGCATACAAGGTGGGGTGGGTAAGTGGGCAAGTATGACCTCATTTTATTAGGATGGAGATCTGTTATTCTTGGGTGGGGTGGGGGAGAGAAGGGTCAAGTGAAGAACTATCCTGACCTCGGTCTAGCTCCCAAAAACTACAGAGTAGAGGGTGTTTTCTAGGTTGAACTCTACCCACCCTGCTAGGGGAGAGGGTAATTCTAGTTGGGATTGCATGATATAAGGCAACCCCCACCTTGGGGGGAGGGTAATTCTAGTTGGGATTGCGATGCCGAAAAATCCTATCACTTCTCTATCCCACCTACACCCCCACCCCATTGACCATATATTCCTTAGGTTGGGAGGACAGGCTCGTTAGGCTAACAAATTTTCTTGCCTCCCATCCAATTAGTTGTATGGGTCCCTCCCTCCCAACTATTTGAATTGTCATCCCTCACCCCTAGTAATGAACTAGTCTACTTGTTAGTCAACTATTATCCTTTGAGAAAGAGGGAGTGAATGAAGGACTACCAAGGGACCTAACTAATTACCAGGTTAACCTACTACCTTCCTTCTGATTGAACAAACAACTATAATAAGGGTAGTGGGAATTGGACTACCAAGTTAGCTATGGCCCCAAACTCAACTACTATTTTCCATAAGGTCATTATCATGGGTGAAGTTATCCATCCCCCACCCCTAGATGGAAGTGAGGGATGGATAAATCCACCTATTAGTTGACGGCAGCTAACAAGAAGATAGAGAATTGTATACCGAGGGTGAATGAAGGACCGACTGAACAATCCAATGAAGCTTATTGTAGCAGGCTGATTAATTAAGTAACCCAATAAAAACTTTATTTCCTAGGGGTAAGAAAGGTAGTTGAATTCCACTTCTAAACTATTATTCCCACCCAACTCATTGGGTGGGGGGTTAAGTTCTTTGGATCCTCTGGTTAGTAGAGAGAAAGCATGGGCCAAACATCCAATACAACACATGACTACTATATCAGATGGGAATGAACAAAGGATGGTAATAGTAGACTAATCATACCTTCCCACCCACCTACACACCCTGTTGGGATTCACCCCCATGGTAGGACTAGTTTTCTACCTCCCTAACTAGTCTACTCCCTACCTCCTTGATCTCCTTGCCACATTGATCTCCCTGTGGTTTATTGGGATGGAATTATAGCTTGTTAATTCAGTATGGGTCCCTAAGGAGCTACCTCCTAGCCATCCTAACTTTCTAGCCATGAGAACCTAACTCTGTGGGTGACACTATTTTTTATCAAGAAACTTCCCTACGCTTCAGGACCGACCTATTCATCTCATGGTCAATGGGATTTGTGGGGGTGTAAAGGGTGGCAATGAAGGAGATGTTGGGATGGTCCTTCCTTCCTTCTGACCTTCCTTCCTAATTGTATACTATTCTAGTTAAGCCTCCCTTCCTCCTTGGTAATGAACTATTCTAATCCATCGGTAATTAGTTGCCTTCCTCCCTTCACCCCCAGTAGGATGGGAGGACAAGCTTCCCTTCAACTCTCTTCCCTTCCCTTCAACTATGTGTGGGAGGAAACAAACTACATGCTATAGTTGGGGGTGAAGGATAGAGTAGGAAAGAAAGAATGTTAGGCCAGAGTAGAAAAGAAAGAAACTATAGCCAGAGAAAAGAAAGAGCCTATCCTCACCCCCAAAAACCCCACCGACCATGATATGAATAGGTCGGTCCTGAAGGGTATGATGGAAAAGGCCAATCCAACTTCTCGAGAGGTTCATCAAGAAAGAAATAATTTTAGGCCAATCTAGTATAGCATGTTACATATATAATCTCCAGCCCTCACCCACGGTGCTTCAACATTCTTGATTCTCTACGTAACATCCCCAGGGAGGATAACTATTTTTTAACTCGTTACTTCCTTCTGGAAAGGATGAATGACTAATAAACTAGGATGGATACTTTCTTGAACTCCCTTCCTTCCTCCCTGCTTTTATCGATTGGTCGATGTGCTGCTTGTTTCCTTCCTCCCTAAACTCTTTTCCTTCTGATGGATAACTAGAGCCCAACAAATAGATATTTCCTAGACCTAGGGCTTCCTTCTGTTAGTCCCTTCCTTCCCAAAGAAAGAACTCCCTTCCCAAAAGAAAGAAAAGTAGAGTCCTACACTGAGGGTGTAAGGGTAGGAGTAGGATGGGAGAAAGATAAATCCTTCCCATCCATCCATTATACTGAAGCAGGCAACGGGTGAGGTACCTATAGTTTTTATTGAGGTGGGTAGTTCACTAACTCCTTCATCTTTAAAGCCTAAATTGAACACCCCCGACACCATCCTTCACCCCCAGGGCTTCTATTTTGTTTGGATGCTCCTTCCTTCTAGCCAATAAATTTGTTAACTTCTCTTTGAGAACCTTCCTTCCTTCTAGTTGTCATTACTTCTGGCTAGTTCCTTATTACCCACCATTCATGGGTGTAGGAAGGATAGGCACCAACAGTTTCCCTTTACTCTATAGTTGTTCACATGCAATGTATAGTGTAGTATTTAAAAATCTCGATGGGTTGTAATTTGGACAGTTAAATATTTGAAAAACTTTGCTTTGGGTCCCTATTATTGGGATAATTTTGTATGAATTTTTTAACTAATTGAGCTATAACCAAAGGTTTTCTTCTTGGTTCTTTCCTGCCAGTATGCTCTCTCGAACTAGGTTTTTGTATTATTTAGTTACATATATAATATATTATAATGGCTTGCCACTTTTGCTTAAAAAATATATATTATAAGTGTTATGTATATGTATGTAGGTTGACACAACCATGAGAATGGGGATCAGGCATACATTTGATGGGGTGGCAATTCAGGAGACATCTGAATTTCAGGTTGTTTAAAAAATTTCTACACATGTGTGCATAATTTTTTGGTATTTTAAATAGATTTCAATTTACCCCTATTGGTACACTTCAATATATAATATTTTAACCTAATTCAAGTACACATGTGCTTTAAATTTGACCTTGTAGGAATTTTTTGGTGCCACTTTCTACCTTGATGAGGTCACTTCACCTCAACTAGGGCATGCAGAGCAACCTCATATGGTAATTTAAAATTTTGATTATATTTAAAGGATCAATAACATATTATGCATTATGAATAGTTAACTTAAATTATATTTAAAATTGAATATATATATGATCATACATGTTAAATTATTTTTCTTTTATAACATGAGACATGTCTTGTAGTTGAGCATGTACGTAATGCCCCCACCAAGGAACCCTAGAGGACAACACTAACTATGAAAAGTTAATGGAACAATTTTTTTAAAAAAAGAAACAACAATAGAATGCATAACATAACATAATGTAATAATCTAAACCTAGGTCCTATAAGGTTCCTCAACTACGCTACTAACAAAACTAACCAACAAGATAACTAAAACATTTCATCAACCACATGCATGGTTCATTTTAAATCACCAGATAAAATGATTCTGCATTATTTACTTCTATATCATATCATCTAATAACAACAATAGAGATCATTTCCAACTAATTCACATATGCAAAAAGTATCACTTAACAATATTCATTACAAGAGAGTTCATCAACATATGTTACATCACTACAATACTTATAACAATGCTTCCCTAAGTACATGTGGGAAAAATATATCTGATTACAATAAGAGATACACTGATATACAATCCAATACATATACATAAAAGATAGTCCTCTCAAACTAGAATAGGAACTGGAATACACTACACAAGGAACAACCTCCATGCACATATCACCAACCTCCCAACCATGTGGAACCCTAAGGTCCACCCCGCGTGCTAAGAGATAAGACAAAGTCCCACTACAATAGTCAATCAAGAAGACAATAGGATAACATAAACAAGGGTAATACATGACTCCAACACAACACTGCTAACATACCAATGTCCCATACAACACTGACTTCACTTCTAGAGGCACACGCACAACAGAAGGAAAAGTACAACTAGGGAATGCTAGACTGCAATAGGGAAGAGTGTCATCGCATGGTCCTGACATGGGTTGTCCTGATAGTCTCTTAATAGACATCGGCCCCCATCTATGGTTGTCCTGGTAAACCTCTCACTAGGTCCTGACCCCATAGCGTGACCCATGCAGAACCAACATTTTTTTCATGAGGAAAAGGAAGTTGATCTTGCCAACCAGACCTTCTCAACCCATCCTTAGCCTAAACGAGCACTACAAGCATGGGTGAGGCATCCATTACCTTTTTTAATGTGAACTCTACCCATCCCCCTAATTCATTTTAGGTTATCACTAGATTAAGAAACTCTCCAATGGATTGTCTCGGTCACCACTTTAGGTTTCAACCTCCATTGAGAGCCACTCCCCCTACTTGCGACTAGTAAACCCTACACACCAAGAAAGTTATTTACCATCTAGCACACTTATCATAATCACATGACTCTAAAACACCGTGCAAGGCATTGACCCTCTTGCACACATATCACAATCATAAGAATCTATACATAGTGCAAGGAATTAACCCTCTTGCACACAACTCAAACATAACCAAACCACTTCAAAAGTGAAACAATCATAAAAACCATACATACAAAAATACTCCCTCCTAGGCCTCTGGAACCAATATATTAATCACACTTCCTAATGGTAAAAAAATTGAATATACATGCTACACAAATGACTAAAATTACATAAACACATAATCCAACAACCAAGATACAATCAGTTTAATCATATCCATAAAGATATTTACAGACTCATGCAATGAAAAAATTTACAATCTAATTACACAATTACTTGCATTGTTACTAACTAATCCACAAATCACTCAGTCAAATCATCCATATTGTAATAAAGGTCAAAAAGTGAACTTTGAATTAACATCACAAGAGGCGGATGTAAGTCTATTAAATTTCCCTATCACAAGGGTATAACAATTAATTGTGACATCCCTACATTATTTTCAACACAAATTAACCTACATAACCTTATCATTTAGCATTTAAGCAAACAAAACTATGTAAGTATAGGTTCCTTTATCTCCTTTAATGAACCCTAATTTTTAAATATACTATGACATTATTCTAATTGATTATTTCTCATAGAAAAATGATTATAAAATAACTAACATTCACTTACTAATTATCTAATAGAGAGAAATCAAAACAATTCATTATTTAATCAGGAACATTTAAATTAAATGATCTATTCCTAATCTCTTACGTTTACTCAATATTAACTTTCCCCTAGCTCTTAGTTATCTAAATATAAAACAAATCAATATTCAATTAAATATTCATCCTACTAATAAGCATAATATAATATAATAAATATATGTATATACATCTAAAAATATTGCTAATATAGTTAAATGAACAATAGCAAACTAAATTAACCAATATAAACTACTTTTACTGATGGATAAACTTTCCCCATGAATGTGAATTTAAAATTTAATATCACGAGAACCTTACCCTTCCCATTTGCAATTCTAACTTATTGATTATATGACTTTTCCCTTAATAATCCAACATATTTTGATACACAAATTCTAGTATATCTAATCATCTCATTCATACTATAGTCCTATATTGATTATCAATCTTTACTTGCCAAAATTACCAATTGAAATATTATAAATCTTTAGGAAACTCTTTAGTAACTATAAGTATTATAACTTATACCTATCATGACATTGCCCCCCTAAACATTATTCACTTCTTCCTTAATATATATATATATATATACACCGCAATAATTAAGATCTGAATCAATCTAACACCTCAAATAATAATCCCATAGTCAAATAGAAATAAGGAATATTAATCTCATGATTTTATCTGATTATCATAATTAGCTTCTTAAAGTAAGATTATTTAGAAATATTAATCTCCCTTGTCACTAAGTACAAGAGTTCAACAAATAAGTTCTCTAAGTAAATACCTTTAATTATATTTAATTCTCTTATTGCATATTTGTACCAATAAACTAACATGGGAAGATTCCTTTTCTTAATTAAGGTTAGATGTTATTGAATTTACAAGAAGGAATTCGTGAGAATAGATTCAATAGCATATTATCGAATTTTAAATCACATATCAAAAGGCCATTCTTACTATGTAATCATAATAAAATATTTATATATGTATTATTATTAAGAAATGTAATGCATAAAATAAATTATCAATTGCAGACATAATATATATCTTATCAAATTTCTAAATCGCTTAAGCTACATCAGGGCGCACACTACAAGTAGCAATGGCGTAGCAGTGAATAGGGACACGGTCTGCAAGATAGAAGACTTACAAGAAAAATGTTTATACTAACTACTTGGTAGGATGCCACAAAGATAGGCATTAGAACTGTTTGGTAGACGACCTCAAAGAGAAGTTTTAGAAACTATCAAATAATTGTATTCAGCTGGAGTGAAATGATGACATGACATGGAACACATCCAATGATTGTTGGTTAGGCATCGAATGCAATGCATACTATAATAATCAACTTATATAATCTAACTAGCTTAAAAATACTTGGGTATGCCCGCATGAAACATATTTTCATCAACTGGAAAGCACTATGCAACTGCTTCAACTTGGAAAGAAGAAATTGAAAAGGAAGAGAAAAAGACCCACACCAATAGATTCATTCCTCCCCAATCTCCTCTTATTAGGGACAAGAAGAATAGTAACTCTGGGATGGATCAATGACACATTTCTCCTTTCTCCTCCTTTCCCCGAAAACAAAACCCCAAAAATATTCACAGAAGGAAAAATAAACAATCTCTTTTTTTATTGGGATTTTATTTTCAATTAGAAACTTTCTATTAATTATCTCATAAACATATAAAAATCATTAGCTAATTTAACTACCACTTTTCCTTTTAGTTTTTTTTAATTCCTATTACTAAATACTTCACTGATTTTTCCCTTTTGTAACTCATGCTTTTTAATTGTCCTTGTCTTGTTACTGAATAATTCTATATTTCACAAATATGCACATATCTAAAAGATTTTTTCTGCTATAAATTATAAATTTAATCTTTATAACCTTTTATTTCTTATATTATTATTTTCATTTATTTATTTTATTTTATTGTAATATTACATTACATTACAAATTCATTTTATTATAAACTATATCATTTATCTACATATAAATATTTATATTTATTTAACAAAGGAATTTAATGATTTATTTTAATGCTTAAGCTAATCAAACACAATTAATCCAACAATTCAAATCCAATAAACCAAATGCCAAAATAGATAACTGACCACCAACTAGGGTAAAAAATAGAACTTCAAATGACATAGACTGACTACACAACTGACAAGGTATCGACCTAGATACTCATCCTCTTCGAGGATGATGGATAGGGAAGGGACTAGGTGTTATCTCCAATAAAATATTACATTGGGTTTAAGGAACGCTCAGACTTTCCAATTCAGGTGGAGTCAATTCCTAGTACCTAAAAACTACAACTCACAACACGGTCGTGCATATACATATACATATAAATAGTCACACCATGAAAGGGAATCGTAGCGTCATAGGGTACTCACACGTGAGTGATGCAACATTATCCCTTTCACCCTAACACATCAGTGAGAACATCACCCCATGACCAATGATAAGAACAGTCACAAGATAACCACATAATAGTCCATAAATTCACACTATACAACATTAATTGTTTAACATCATTTACACATACCTTGAATATCCCTATTATTTTACCTTCATCTCCAAGCTTCAAAGCCAAACTACGTACAAATCCATGATGAGAATGGAGGGGCACTACATCCTCCCCCCCTAAAACTTGACTTACTCTTGGAAGTCACAAACTAGGGTAGAAACATAACACATTAGTACCAACATCAAAGATGATTATTACATTAGAATGCTACAGTTCCATAAAACACAACATAATTATACACACAAAGCACTTATTTTCATTAAATATCCATCATTTGCAAGCAAAAAATTCCACTTTATTCATTATACAACACTAAATCTCATAACATATTCAACTCAAGACCATGATTTAAAATACATTCTTCACATACGCACACAAATTCACACCACCAAAAATCACATCACAAGGCTACACAAGGGTCCATAATGCATCCTCGATAGAAATAATATTGGTACATTGTGCACTACACCATGGGTTCCATCCTTTCCATTGATCTCATGCATCGTTGGAAAAACACCACCAAAGGATAAGTCTAAGGTTGCTAAGAGAGGATGACAAAAAGGGAAAACATAATCTCACAAGTACAAGCAACTAGGACAACATAATGGGCTCATATGAAACTAGAGCGCCCAGTATTACAACTTGGGCTCTGATACTAGGTCTAACACCCCCGCAAAGGAACCCTAGAGGAAAACACTAACTATGACAAATTAAAAGAACAATTTTTTTTAAAGCAACAATAATAGAATGCATAACACAACATAATGTAATAATATAAACCTAGGTCCTCTAAGGTCCCCCAACTACACTACTCACAAAACTAACTAACAAGATAACTAAAAAATTTCATCAACCACATTCAAGTTTCATTTTAAATCACCACATAAAATGATTCTACATTATTTACTTCTATATCATATCATCTGATAACAAAAATAAAGAAAATTTCCAACTAATTCACATATGTAAAATGCATCACTTAACAATATTCATTACAAGAGAGTTCACCAACATTTGTTACATTGCTACAATACTTATAACAATGCTTCCCTGAGTACATGTGGGAAGAATACGTCTGACTACAATAAGAGATACACTAATATACAATCCAATACATCTACATAAAAGATAGTCCTCTTGAACTGGAATAGAAACTGGAATCCACTACATAAGGAACAACCTCCATGCACGTGAATATGTAGTAAGGATACCCAATGGAGGAAAAAGCACCAACCTCCTGACCATGTGGAACCCTAAGGTCCACCCCCCGTGCTAAGAGATAACACGAGGTCCCACTACAATAGTCAATCAAGAAGATAATAGGCTAAAATAAACAAGGGAAATACCTGACTCCAACAAAACACTGCTAACATACCAACATCACATACAACACTAACTTCACTTCTAGAGGCACACACACAATAGAAGGAAAAGTACAACTAGGAAAGAGTTTTATTGCATGGTCTTGAAGTGGGTTGTCCTGATAGTCTCTCACTAGAAGCCGACCCCCATCTATGGTTATCCTAGTAAACCTCTCACTAGGTCCCAACCCCATAGGGTGACCCATGCAGAACCAACATTCCTTTCGTGAGGACAAGGAAGTTGATCTTTCCAACCAAGCCTTCTCAACCCATCCTTAGCCTAAATGATCACTACTGGCATGGGTGAGGCATCCATTATCTTATTTAATGTGAACTCTACCCATCCCCCTAATTCATTTTAGGTTATCACTGGATTAAGAAACTCTCTAATGGGTTGTCCCGATCACCACTTTGGGTTTCAGCCCCCATTGAGAGCCACTCCCCCTACTTGCAACTAGTAAAACCTACACTAAGAAAGGAATTTACCATCTAGCACACTTATCATAATCACATGACTCCAAAACACCATGCAAGGCATTGATCCTCTTGCACACATATCACAATCACAAGAATCTATACATAGTGCAAGGCATTAACCCTCTTGCACACAACTCAAACATAACCAAACCACTTCCAAAGTGAAACAATTATAAAAACCATACATACAAAAATACTCCCTCCTAGGCTTTTGGAACTGTTGTGTAGTTTTCACACACACACCCCACTAAAAGTAGGGACCCTCTCTTGGTCTAGTCTTTGATGCTTGGATCCTTTGATTGCTTTCGGGTGTCCTTGGATGTTTTATCTTGCTTGAACAAATGATCCCCTTAAGTTATTCATTGAAAATCTTAAGTTTCAAGATATTTTTGGGTTTTCCTCTAATTTCAGGAATTTCCTCCTCAGGCAGAATTCCCTGGTTTCATTGAAAACCCGATGAGAAGGAGTTCACATTATGATCTGGAGATTCTGGTCCTTCACAGAATTTTGTGTCAACCATATTTTTCTAAAACTCTTGCACCTCATCAAATTCCCAGGTTGTCTCTTTGGCTATCTTGTCAAGGGAATTAATGCTTGATTGTACAATTTATGCGGCATGTATTTAGTCAATTTTGAGGGATCCTTGTGCAATTGAAGTGTTGTCATTTTCTTTGTGTTGATCTGAAGAGCTTGATCTCAAGTGCTTGGTCATTTGGAGATTGGATTTGTCAATTCTTGGATTTGGTGGTGAATTCCCTTGGCGTCATCATTATTGCTGTTGTTTGCTAGGGCATCAAAGCTCGCTACCAGTCATTGTTATAACCGAATTCACTTCATCAATGGTATGTATTTGTTGCCTTGCTTTTGATTGTTGAATGTGAATAATTCTTTGGTGTCTTGAGTATGCTTGGAATCTTGATTTAGCATGTTTGGCATTAAGCATTTTAAAGCTAGGGTTGTGCAAGACATTTTCACAATTTCTTGAAGTCTAGAAGGTGCACCCCTCTAGTTAATTTTTTCAATTTGGTAATGCCAACTTCACCCTCGAACTCAACCCTGTTTGCGTTATTGTCTTAGCTTGGTATGATTTAGGGTTATTTGAGTTTGCTAGATTTATGACCCCAAGTGAGTTCGTGAGCCTATCTCCAGTTTCATTAGGTAGTAACTCGCTTGTGTAGGCCATGAAGGATCCATTTTTGAACTTAGGAAAACAAGTAAGTTGAATCCAAGATAGTTTTGTGTGTTCATGGTAGAAATTTTGGGTTTTGAGTTTAGGGCATCACCAATCCCCATCAACTTACTTCTGAGTGAGTTTAGAGTTTGAAGATGATCCGTAAGAGATTCAAAACAAGCTAGCTTTAAGCCCAAAATCCCCAAATTTTTTATCGTTTGATCAATTTGGGCGAAGTTGTGAAGAAATGATAACTTTCAGGATTTTGAGGTCTTCGCAGAATTCCTTAACCCTCGAAATTCCCCAATTTTCCATCGTCCCTTCACTTTTCTGAAGATGTACAAAAACCCGGAATCACACCAGCTTCATGGATTTTCTTCCCCAATGGATTTCCCTGAAGAATCCCATAATATGAAAAATTAGATAGATAAATGGATTAAATGTTATATATTTTGGCATCTCATGGTTGATTTAAATAATTAGAGAGATGGTTCATTCTTTTTTCTTCATTTGGGATGATTAATTTATGGTATTTTTTCTATGATCATTAACATCCACCTGGCATGGAACTCCCCAAAATTCCTCTTCGGCTTGATTTCCCCAGATGGCTATAAATCCCAAATTTCTAAGAAATTATTCCTTATGATGATTCAAGGGATTTTAATCATGATTTTGAGTTGATTGAATGATAAACATGTTGTTTATGATTGGCTAACCTTGATTCTAATGTTGTAAATAGGATTTATTGTGGTCTTTTATTGATTGCAGGCTAAATCAAGTAAGGCAGTTGATGGTCGAACCAAGAGCAAACAAATGGATCCAAGTGTTGAAGGATCTTCAATATTAGAAGCAGAAAGAATCAAACTAGACATAAAGATCAAGGTTCCTAAGAGTAAGTTGACTTCCATCTTATTAGAGATCACTAATACAAATGTAGGAAAATGGGATTATGAGGAATTCAAGGCTAGAATGGCAATGAAGGACCCTCCTCTATTGGCAGGAAGATTAGTGAGTTCGGGATTGGCTCATGTGGTTGGATTTCCTCCCACTATGCAATGTTATGAGTTGGTGCTAGAATGTGCTAGGCACTACGATCTAGGCACATAGAGAATGATTGGTCCACAGGGAAAAGTGTTGGCTAATTTATCTCTTTTTTTAGTGGCACAAACTTTTGATATGCCTAATAGATCTCATGTGGTGGGTCTTGACCTTGACATAGCCAAGAAATATTATGTAGATGATACAAACAAGGCTCTACAGATCATCAATTCTTGGTTGGAAAAGCCTAAGCCCCACATCTCTAAACTTCCAAAGTAACTATTTAGGGAAAGTTCAAGGCAGAGTATTATGATGCAATTACACTCCTTAGTAGAGAAGTGTGCTTGAAAAGTGCAGGAGTCTTTGAGAATTGGATGTTCTATGTTATAGTGAGGATGGAATAGAACACTAATTATCACTAGGCAGGCATCATTAGTGCAATGATACATGAACAACTATGTAATGTGTTGCAAACAAAGAGCTTCACCATGACCTCTTACTTGGTCTATGTACTTTCAAGATTCCATCCCTACAAAGGACTAAGTGCAAGAGGTGTCTTTGGGAAAGATGTGATCTATGAAGTTTACCCACAATTGCACTTGGGTAGCTCAAGCTATAGGAGGGTGAATGATGCATTCACCATGTACATCACCATACTGCTTCAAGGTGCAGAACATGTCAAAATCTCAGATAATGCAAAGGAATTGATAAAGAAGTTTGGAGCTTGGTTCATACAATTCCCCACTTTCTCCTACATCAGAATAGATGGGTGTCAAAGAGATCCCTACAAACTTCCCAAGTATCCCACAGACCATATCATACTCCTAGAGGTCACAAGGTAGATATGTGACTTTGATGCTATAGTGAAGAAGGATAAACACAAGACTTGGTTTGGTAATGACTTCCCTCTCATGGTAGGCAGCAATGAAGCATGTCCTTCGATCACTTCAACACATTCTTCTAAGGAGGAAATGATTTCCTGGGGCTTGTCTTTCCACTCCAAAAGGCCTAGGTTTGATAGAACTAGTGAGGCACAAAAGAGGGCTAGTAGAGAGTTCAACCACAAGGATGATATAGAATACTATTAGGCTAATTGTAAGCATGAGTTTGAGGTTTGAAGGAAGAAATTCTCTAGGCTACCAGTTAATTTGATCAGATTATACAATGTCAAATCCATCCCTGATCAAATTGATGATGATGCAGATGTGATCCAAAACCATGATTATGAATCTATCAAGGACAAACTAGTAGGAGAGATTGATTGGTTGGAAGAAGAAAAAACAAAGTTGTAACAAATCATAGCTCTTATTCTCAAGTACACTAGATTGTGGATCAAACACAAGATTTGGGAGCTAGACAGTAAAGACATGTAGTACATGTATGACTTGATGGGAGACTTGGAGTCCCATTCCACATCTGAGGAGACTAAAAAAGATCCTAAAGGTAGGGGTAAGGTGGATTCTCCCTTTAAGATCAAAATCAAAGGTTCCCAAGTAGAATCAGAGGTAGAAAAGAAGAGAAATCCCATAGCTAAAAAGAGGAAGAATGTTTCCAAGAAAGATAAGTCTGTTGTTGAAGATGAACCTTATAAAGAAGAGGAAAAAGATAGTGCCCCCGTACTAAAAAGAAGGAGAGTAACAAGGACTTCAAAGAAGAAGGATGAACCCTCCAAGAGAGAAGAAGGAGCATGCCCTCAAGTTGTGAATGTGGAGAGTTTTTGGGAGAGGACACAAGTCTACACTAGAAGATCAAGAACTCCCTCTCCAAAGGATAGTGCACCAAAAGAGAATGTTTCCATAGTTTTTCCTATTACGAAACAACAAAAGCATGCCCCTCCTCTTCATGAGTCACATGATGAACAACATGAGTCCAAAGATGCAGAGGATAGTGACCATCAAGATGAGGATGTAGGTGGATTCAAGGAAGGTGAACTCCATAGTGTTGAGGCAGAGATACAAAGAATCCTACAATCCCCCTTAGTGACATATGAGGACTCACCTGCTAGTGATCAAGGAAATAAGTCTTCTGAGAAAGAAAAGATACCTATGAAGACCCCTTCACCAGTGCATAAGGAAGAGGAACATAGTACAGAAAAGGATGGAAATCCAAAAGAAAGGAAAGCAGATAAGGAAGAAAAGGATGATAAAGTTGAAGAAGTTTTTGTTCAGCAGAACTTGAATGTGGACTCGTCCAAAGATCAACAAGATGGAGATAAGCAAGGTGAGCAATAGTCAAATCCTATTACTCCTAGTTGGCTCAATGAGAGATTGAAGAGTAAGCAGGTGGTCATAGATGATACCCCTCTGAATTAGGATGAATTGTTGGCAAGCATTGGTAAGGGTAAGGCAAAGAAGAAATCCAAGGTGATCTCCAAAATTACCAAGGATGAAGCAAATAATAGGATCATTCACATTGCCACCCCTATTGTAGAGAAATATATAAGGGAGATTTCTCCTCAGGAATACGCAATCTAGACCTTGAACCTAGGGCCCACTAGCAAAAATCAAGAGAAGGAAGAATTCCAAGAGTCTTCCCAGGCCATTTTGAGAAGGTTGGATAGGGAAACAATAGTGAAGGAGAAGCTGCCAAAATAGCTAAATGATATGTATAAATATGTGCAACACTTGATGAAACCCCTACAGGTAGTAGGAAGTGAGGGAATGCCCCCTGAAGACTTTTTTCCTAAGGATGCATTCAATGAACTTGAAAGGATGAAGAACTCAACTCAAGTCTCACTTGATTTGTTGCATGGAGTAGGAACCAAAGGAGATGATGCAATCAAAGAAATCTTGTCAAATGCTAGAGATTCTCATAGGTTAGTGGAGTGGCTGAAGAATGTGTTAGCTCAACACAAGGAAGATGTTGATCTCCTGCTACAGAAAACCAAGGCCATCATGGAGTACACTAAAGAAAAGTTGGTAAGTGATGGAATCCTTCTCTCTTCAAAGGTTTTAGAACCTTGGGAATGGTATGAGACCTTGTAGGTTAGGTAGAGGGTGTTGAGGAAGATCCATAAGCAGGAAAAAAAATAGGAGCCTTGACTAATATATATATATATATATATATATAATAAATGTATCTCATTTTTTAAATTCATGACTGGCAGGAAGAAGTTTTCACCAAGGCATCTCAGCTAAATGGTGGCATGACGTTTATGTCCCAATTGATGATGGACCAATCACAGTTCACCATTTGGATGATGTGGCCACATACATTGTAGTCATGGAGAAGCACCAAGCCCTAAAATTGGAATGGGATAAAATAGTCAAGCAAGCAAGGGAAGATATTAAATTTATTGAAAGGAAGTTTAAAATATTAATTATTCCACCTTTGGCCAATTTGGAGAAGACTTTCTTGATGGTGCAAGATAAAGTGTGGTGAGATAAAGCCAAGGGGAAAAGGATTTAATGCAAGGCTTCATCAAAATTTGTGCTTCCCCATTATTCCCTCTTCATTCTTCACATGCATTGGACCAAGCTATATTGGACAACCCAGGCCAACTTGGATGAGTTCGAGCATTTAATGAAAATATTGTTTTATTCTAGAACTATCTTGGGTGACCTTGTTTTGGGGCCAATTTTTCTTGTAACCCTATTTGGGCTGACATAGCATGTAATTTATAGAAATAGGGCATTTTGCCTCATTTGTAAGGGCTAGATGATTAAACTTTGAAGCGAGCTAAGTAATAGAGTAAAGAGCTAGTGTTAGGAGGTAGTTTTATTTTGAAGCAAGTGATGTAACAGAATATTGGAATTGTTGTTGTTATTAGGTGATTCAATACAATTGAAAACATTGTGCTTTTGGTGATTTCTCTTATGTTGACTTATCGTGTGTGGTTCTTATTGTTTTATCTTTTGAAATTGCTTGAGAAATATTAGATATATGTTATATTTAGAATTAGATATGATTCAATGGTGTTTATGGTATAATGCTTGAGGTGTTGTAGTGATCCCCGGTCCCTACTTTTTGCAATTGGTTGATTGTGAGTTGCTTTGTAAAGTTAGCTTGGACCTTATGTTCATTGTGCTCAGTTCAATTGTGAATGTTTTTCATCTCAATTGCAATAGGGTTGGTTTGAATGAATGTTCATGATCTGAAAATATTTAATGCCTTAGAAGATTGCACTATTTCTGTAAGATTGCAGGTTCATCGGGGTTAAGTAGGAATTAGTTTTGGGGATTGGTCCATTTCGAGTATTTCATCATTTGTAGTGTTGATCTTAGAGTAGTTTTAATTTTAGGAATCTCTCTTAAACCCTTATCTTTTGTTGTTTCTTTCATTATTTGTGTTAGATTTAGGATTTGAAGTATCACCATATTGCAAAATATGATAAGTTCTAAGATCCAACATTCGTTAGTAAGGTCCCTTGTGATTACCAACATTTTCACATATTATCACTGAGTTGTTTACGCATTGTCAAGACCTGACATTAGAGACCTTGGGATTATCTCTTGAGGCTTGCTAATAGAGATTTGCCTTTCAAGAGAGATATGATACTTGTATCTTGTCTGAGTTATTGCTGTGTAGAAAACACCATCAACAAGAACCAATATATTAATCACACTTCCCAATGGAACAAAAATTGAATTTACATTACACAAATGACCATAATTACATAAACGCATAATCCAATAGCCAAGACACAATCAGGTTAATCATGTCCATAAAGATATTCATAGACTCATGCAATGAAATAATTTACAATCTAATTACACAATTACTTACATTGTTACTAACTAATCCATAAATCACTTAGTCAAATAATCCATATCATAATAAAATTCACAGAGTGAAATTTGTATTAACATCACAAGAGGCAGATGTAAATCTAGTCAATTTCCCTATCACAAGGGTATAATAATTAATTGTGATATCCTTACATTGTTTTCAACACAAATTAACCTATGTAACCTTATCATTTAGAATTTAAGTAAACAAAACTATGTAAGTATAGGTTCCTTTATCTCCTTTAACGAATCCTAATTTTCAAATATACTATGACAATATTCTAATTCAGGTTAGCATAAAATAAAATGCATAAAACAAACCCTAGCTAAACAATGAAGTACAATGGAGTAAAATAGAATAAAACAAAGGAAAATATTCACCAAATATCCTTCATTCCCTCCATGATTTTCCTTCATTTCCCTTCTCCATTTGTTGCAAAATGGTGCTTCCCCTCATATTTCAATGAGCAACTATTGACCTATGACAAAGCCCTAAGAAAATATTGAAGGATTCTATTCAAAAGTTGTAATGTATTAAAAAATTGCAAGTATAAAGTATGCCAACAAGAAGTCATGAGGTATATGAAGTGACAAAATGAGGTTGAAATTACCTTTTTATAGAAAAGTCAATTTTAGATGAATGGCTAGGATTGTTAGTTGAGAAACTACCTAGGATTACAAGTTGAAATTAAATGTGACAACCAACAATTAGGGTTAGGGAAACATTAGGGTAAATTTTGAAATGAAGGGCTGAGATTTGATTTTAGAAAAATCAAATAAATGGACTAGAATGCATGTGACAAGGAGATATTGGGCACAGAAAAAGAGGTTGCTAGAGAATCAAATAATAAATTAAAATTATTTGATTTTAAAGACTAAGTTGACCTTTTGAATTAAAATTTTATTTAATTCAAAAGTGGTGGGGTCAAGTGACAATAAATAATGATTTTAAATTATTTACTTAGTGGGAAAATAGAAAGTGGACAATTTTAAATAAATAATTTTATTTAAAATTAGAAAAAGCCAAGGTGGATAATAATTAAATAAATCAAAGAAATTTATTCAATTATAAGAGGACATAAGGAATTAATGACGTATTTAAATAAACAAATAAAGTTTATTTATTTAAATAATCAAGAAGAAACAGTGAAAAAATAATAATTAAATAAATTTAGGAATTTATTTAATTATAGAGAGACAAGAAATTAGTGATGTATTTAAATAAAATAAATGTAATTTATTTATTTAAATAGTCAAGAGGAATACAATATATGAATTAATTAAATAATTGAGAATTATTTAATTAATAGTTGAATTTGAACTATAGGACATAATTAAATATTTTAATTATGTTAAGAAGAAATACGAAGAAAATAAAGCTTACAGGCCTAGGTCAATTTTATGTGTCTACATTTTTCCCCTATTTGTCATAATGCAGTTTATCACATTATGACAAAAAAAAATCAGTTCAAGACATGCCCTAGCGAAGGTACGAAGTATCTATGCCCCCTCGGGAAAATTTGTGAATTTTGGCCCAGCGTCGAAAAAAATTGGAAAGTGTCCCAACAAGTCAATTTAATGACTAAAAAAACAATGGTGTAGTTGGTTTTGAATTTCAACAAGTTTAAGGTAGTCAAAAGGGTAGTCCAACATGGTCAAATATGCATCCAGTTATAAACTCTTCAAGAAACCCTAATTTTCACCCTATATATAGGCTTGATTTGGGTTAAAAGGTAATTCATTTTCACTTTTTCCTTTTGGAGATTCAGAGCTTAGAGCTAGAGGACCTTGCACAAAGATGGTGATTCCAGAGGTAGATAATCGTGGATATCGAATACGAACCTACCAATGGCCAGAGGGTGCAGAGCCATTGGTATGTACCCTATACCCACTTCGTTATTTTCTCATTTTCCATGCTTTTTAGTGCGTAAAAAATAGGGTTGCAAATGTGTTACAATGCATTTGTGTTTGTGAACGATGCAAATAGAATCACATTGCACGAATTTGATGGGTCATGATACAAATGCCAGAGGTGGGCCTAGTTTAGGTTTAAAGCACTGCAAATGCGAGCTCAAGTGATGAAAATACCAAAATACAACACATGTGACAAGTCATGCAACACAATCACCAAATTGCAATGCAAATGTAGGATTATGTAATGCAACTACAGTAAAGCGGCACAATTGATGAGTGAAACATCATAATTTCTTTAAAGTGGCACATTTGTAGAGTCAAATGATGCAATCACCATGGCACGACTCATCATCTGGGTGAAACAATGCATGTGCTTTTTCATGATGCAAGTGAAGGGCCAAATGACACATTTGACTTTAGCTAGGGTTGACTTAGTTTAGGCTCAATTTACTTGTGCACTTTTGATTAGTTAGATGATAAGGATGATTTTCAATGATGTGCTAACCTCCATTTCAATGCATGAAAAAATGATTACCACACATCTCTACTCAAGCGTTTTGGCCAATAACATACGCATTCAGAGATCAGCTAAGGCAGGGTGAGCAGAGGCATTTGATGCAACTAGGACTCTTCTACGTGACCTATATGCCCATTATCTAGGAAAATAGGGGCCTTTTGATAGTGCTTGCAGAGAGATGGAACTTTGAGACCTACTCATTTCATTTACCGACAAGAGAGGCCATAGTTACACTTGAGGGCATGTACAGGATCTTGCAGATTCCTATCAGAGCAGAGCATGTTTTCTATGATCCATGATGGGGATTACAAGCCATGAAAAATTGCTATGAGCATGAGGACATATCTCAGCTAGGGATTCATAGATATGAGATTAGCTGGGAGTTCATGGACGAGCATTATAGAAGACAAGATGCTATGTTGTGCACTTTGATTGTCGGGGTGTTGATTCTAGATTGTCGTAGTCATGGTTTCCCGATTGGATGGGGAGATGTACTGATTTGCATGAGACATGATAGGAAAGTGTTCGCTTGGGGGTCGTTCTTGCTAAGAATTTTATATCATCAACTACATGATGTTGCATATTGGGAGTCGTCGAGTATTAGTTATGGAACGACACTCCTGATGATTTGGGCATTAGAGAATATTCCCGTATTTTGACCACCAATGCAGAGACAATTAGCCGAGGGGATGCCCTATGTCTACTTATATGGAGGGTCAGTGACATAGAATCATGTGGGTGATACAGGGTATTGGCATCATGCTATTTACACTTTGGTGTGGTTTGTGTGGAGGTCATATAGGGACTGCAGATAGTGGATGGGAGAGGAGGAGAAATTGTTAGTTTTTTGGTAGTTCAGATATCTAATTGGATGGATAGTGCAGACACAGTTGACCATAGAGATGTACCTACCCCAGAGGGTATTGAGATAGTTTTGGGGAGCAACATGATGTTCCCATAGACACTGCAAAGTATGCTCAATCCTCATGGGAGACAGTGTGGGGACCACCCATAACAGTTACAGTGGCTAAGCAATAGATTGATGGCTTGGTTGCATAGCAGTGGGGATGGAACAAGGGTCCAATAGATGCGAGGACCACCTGAAACTATGGTGTGTGGTGGATAACACACATGCCACTTCCTTTGATGGATCTTGATCAGTTGACATCAGTGGATCGATGGGTAGTGATACCACAGGTTCATCGAGGAGGGAAAGGAGGTAAGGAGGGAAATAGAGGGAGAGGAAGGGATGGAGAAAAAGGTGATAGTGATGGTGATGGAGGACATGGGGGAGATGGAGGGGGTGGTGGGAGAGGTGATGGAGGAGATGGATGAGGAGGAGGGAGAGTTCAGAGGTAGGCTAGGAGAGTGTGCCAAAGAGTCGAGTGAGTCCTGCTAGTAACTATCCAAGAGGAGGGAGAGGAGGAGAGAAAGGAGGGCCGACAGGAGGAGATCAAGGCCAAGGGAGAGTAGTTAGAGAGAGAGAAACCAGAGGGGGAGTAGCCAAAGGGACCTTGTCTGATGGAGGTGGAGGTGGAGATGCCAAGGGAGGAGGAGGTGTTCATAGGAGAGGAGGCATTGGATGTCGGTGGGAAGGAGGATATAGATATTGGTGGGGAAGAGGACATAGATGATGAGGAGAGGCAGATTAGAGAGCAGATGGTGGATGGTGAGGAGGATATAGTGAGGAGACCACCATTGCCATGAGATGCTATAGTGGACCAACAACTAGCAGATATGCAAAGCAGGTTAGACAAGGCCCTCACTCATATCAGGACATTCGAGTCAGAGCTGGAGGTCACCAGGGTAGAGAGAGATTAGGAAGTGGTGAGACAACATAACACGCAGAGTTAGTGCTTGGAGTTTGCATAGTTGTGTACTAGGCTAGTGGGAGAGGTTGTGAGAGAGCTGGCGAGGGTGAGCACTAGTTGAGTGTAGTACAAGATGTTGTATGAGAGGGTAGTGCCAGCAGAGCAGTGAGATCCTAGTCTTACATGATCTTGGAGTGGGAAAGGTAGTGGTAGCAATAGGAGTCATAACAGCAGGAGCTAGAGTAGTGTGAGCCCATCCATTTCATCTGGATAGTCATCAGGACATCAGTCACACCACAACCATATGCATTCCTCAGGACACAGATCTAGCCACATTCATGCATCATCTTTAGGGCATAGGTCTCATCATAGTCAGACATCTGTCACAATGTTAGTAGCATTGCAAAGCTAGCCTATCAAGTCCCAACAGATACCATCAGTTCCTATGAGAGAGCATCAGTCACCCCATTCCTCACCTTGAGGAGATGAGGAGAGTACTATTTAGAGCATATGATCTTGTCTTTATGTTAAGACATTTTATATATTGACCATCGAACCTATGAGCTCTATTTTTGGGATTCCTCGTGACTCTATCCTGTGACATTATTTTGAGATATATATATATATATGATGCAGTTTTGGTGTGGATTCTATGCTATGTGTTATGTTATGATGCATTATGATTCTATTGTGTTCATGTGATGTGATGTATGTGATGATTCCTATGATGATGCATTTTATTTTATGAGATGTATGCACTTATGATGGTTATTTATGATGAGATGCCTTAGTACTAATGATGATGCTACTTTATGTATGATGATTATTTTATGAGGCTAATGATGAGTATGCATAATGTTTTTGTCACTAATGGTTATGATTATGAATGCATTGATGTATGATTATGTATGGATAATGCGATATATGATGCTTTATTTTATGATCCTAAATCTATATGCATTAATGATATGGATGATTTATGAAAAAGGTTTAATGCGCTTATATGTTACGGTAATGCAAATGAATGAATGCAAATGATGTGTTTATGCTAGTGATGTAAATGAAAATATGTGAATGGATTTATGTAAATGTAGAATGTACTAATGCAATTTCTATATGTGAGCATGTATGCAATTATTTTGTATGTCATAGGATATCATCAGGAGATGAAAGAAGAGACACGACCAGATAGAAGGGGATGGATGTTAGTGCAGAGAAATTAACCTTCAATATACTACCAAAGTACTAATAGGTGTTTCTTTAATCATCATTGTGTGGATTATTGTAATAGACAACAAACACCATGATATGACATACATAAATGGTGTGCATGGTTGTACCATCACATAGAACAAGCAGTCGCAGACTAAAATGATCATGACTCATATGAGGAACTTAGTTGCCCCAGTCTTTTTATCACAACCAACCACAAACAAGAAAGACAAGCCATGAAACATCATTGCTCCTCTAAATCCTATGCAGGATATCCTTGAGGATATAGTAGCATGGCAGTCTAAGAAGACAAGATAATCACCATGATACGTCATTGCTCCTCTAAATCCTGATGATAGGACATCCTCAAGGAACTAGCAACATGACGAGAAATAAAATAACAAATGCCAATATTAAATATAATGTTTTCCAAGTATGTTAAAATCTCAAGTGTTTTGATGTCGAGATGTCAGGTTTACAAAGTCTAGGTTTGTGTGTGACAAATGCTAGGTAATGCCAAATTTAGGAAGGACACATCCTGAATGATGTCGATGTTGAGAGGATCAATCCTCGGATGTTAAGAGAATCCCTCAAAATGCTAGATGACATAGTCAATGCTCCAAAAAGACATATCCTAAAGCATAAATAAATGACAAGAGTTTATTTTTGAAAAGATGTATCTGAAGAATAACCAAGAGTTGACAAGTTGACTTGTTATGATAGTTTGACCAAAGTTTACTAGATGATTGAATTTACTGCATGCCAATGTTGACATGCCAATTTGGTTGAAATGTCAATTAAATATTAGCAAATTTTATTTAAGAGTTGCCTGATTTAGGAAATTCATGAGAAAAGGACAATTGACTCAATAGACCCTAAGGGACTGAACCTAGGGGGCCTTGAGGGCGCATCAATGATGGCCTTTCCTACATCATATATGTTATGCCTTGCATAACCACCCCATTTTAAATCGGATTAAAATGGGACCCTCTTTTGTTTTCTCTCTTTGTATTTTCCACCCTTCAATTTTTGAGGTTTTTGCTTTTCCTTGGCATGTGCTTAATATATTTATCTTGCTTTCCCAAGTGTTTTTCCCAAGTTGCATTTTGAAAATACTAAGTTTTGGGCATATTTCGGGTTTCTACCCTGGTTCAGGATTTTCCTGTCCATTCAGAGTTTCCCGAGCTTCTTTCGAACTCTAGTTTCTTGCTGCCATTCAGGTTTTCGAGCCAGTTTTGGATTTTCCTAGATTGCACTCGAAGTTCGGCTCTGTTTGTTTTGCACTGCAATTCAGAAATTTTTGGCCTTCGCAAAATTCTACCTAGGTCAGATTTTTTTGAATTTCTTCCTGGCTGTCGGGTTTCTGAGTTTCGTCAATTTTTGGAGCTTTATGCCATTTTGCTTTATCATTTGCATTCTCCTTAGTTGGATGTTCAATCTTGTTGTGATTTAAAATGTTAAGGTCTTGCATGGGGTTTGAATTTCTGTGTGTTTGGGAATTTCATGGCTTGCCCTGTGCATTCATGACTAAAATCTAGGGTTCCATGCCTAGGGTGTCACCATCTTGTCTTGTTTTTCTTTTGATTGAGCCTAGGATTTGAAGAAGATTTGTAGGAGGCTCGTGTTAGGTGATTTTCGTGCCCAGGGTCCTCAAATTTGTGACCTTTCATCAATTTGGACGAAGTCGTGGCTAATGTTCAAGTTTTCTGTCAGGTTTGAGATTTTCCTGTCCAGTCGAATTTTCCTGAATTCCTTCATTCGCCTGGTTTCCTTCAGTTTTATGAAGTTCAAAGTTTTGCACTCTTTGCAGAATTTTGGTCGGTTAGATTTTCCCAATTTATCTTTCTCCCCTTCGTTTTCCTGAAATTCATGTTGTGTTGTCATTTTTGTGGAAATCTAATTTGGTTGGACTTTTCTGGATTTTCTAGGAGGCTGTGAAGCAAGGAACTTTAGTAAAATTGATGAATCTAATGATGAATGCTTAAACATATCTTGCTTTAATTTAGTAAATTTCACTGTTGTATGCTACTTATGTTCATTTTGATGATCCATTTTTGATGCTTAATGGCTAATTTAATGGTTTTTATCATGATTTTAAGCTAACACTTTGATGAAATGTCACCAACAATCGGATTCTCATATTGGTGTTTGATGAATACAAGCTGAGTCTATCAAGGTAGCGACTGAAATGGCTAGGAGACTGGGACAATGTGATGGGATAGATCTGAAGAATAATATCAATGATATTGATGGTGAACTAGGGTTTCGCCTATGCCACTTGCAGATGGCTTACAGAAGATTTTCTTAATGATGAATGCCATAATGGAGCAAGGTATGGGTGATGTGGAAGATGTAGTTAATGCAAAGTTGTGTCGAAAGTCGTGCTTCCACATCGTTTCGCTTTGCTTCTCCTTCACGCATTTTGGATTGTTTCTTGCCTCTGGTTGGTGCCCTTGAATTTAATGCATGTTGAACTTTTTTCAAACTCCTTCTAGGGCCGATGTGTCCTATAACCAACTTACTTTGTAAACCCTAAACTTAGCTGACATATTTTTGACACGTTTTATAAATATGCAATTTCACCTCTTTTGTAAGGGTTAGAAAATCATTGTTAAAAATATTGGAAGAGTTAGGTTAGACAAGTTAGAGGGTAGAGAAACTAAAGAAGGAGAGTAGGAATTAGATTTTTTTTATTTTGAGTAGTCGTTGTAACACAAGAAGATTCAAATTGTTGCTATCTTTGGAGATTCGATATAACTAAAGATGTTTTTACAGTTCGTCAGAGAGAGGATGGTCATGTATCTTCTTGATTTTCTTAGCATAGATGGAGATAGTTTAAAGACATGGGTTTTTGTACATTGGTGATCTTGCTAGATTTGTAAATGGTACTTATTTGTTTCATTAATAGTAGGAGCAGCTAGATTTAAACCTTCTTTATATTATGCTCTAGAATGGTATTCATTTTGTGTTAATCATTTTGACTTGAAAAGCTTTCAAGGAATGAAATTTTACCTTATGTTTTGTTTGAATGATGATTTGCAATCTACTGTTAAAGTTTGCACTGTGAATGAATGAAACTTTATATTAATTACATATTAATTTTATTCTACAGTTCTAGTTTGGGAATTCCTTGGAAGGCAATAAGTCTAATTAGTTGAATGAATCAACATTCGTTTCAGTTTGAAAGACCTTGATCTATCTTTTTCTATTTCTTTAAAACCCCTAGTTAAAGTAGGTTTAGATAGATGTTTGATCATGTAACAATCCAAAAGCTCAAAACCAGTAGGCCCCTTGAACATTACAACTATATTAACCACTTTGTGAAATAGCAATGTTGTGAACCAACATCAAAGACCTTGGGAGGTGATTAGTTTGATTACTGATTATCTCTTCTAAGAGAGGTGAGATATTTCTATTTTTATCTTACCTGCATGTTCTGGGTCAATTTGGCACATCAATATTTCTGGCGTGAGGGGGGAAGAATAGAAAACTGGATAATAATGGGTTTTTCTCACTAGAGAGGTCCCATAGAGTTCTTTGATCAACTAAAAACCCACCACATTTGATAGAACTCAAGACCCCAACGAGACACAAGATTCATAGGACTGGCAACACCATTCTACCACCCTTGTCAGCTCCACTCACTCCACCAGGCTTTTCACCAATACCCCAGTGGATACCCATGAATCCACCACCAAATCCACCTCAACTGCCATTACAGCTGGTTCATCCCATCCAACAACTGGCTCAACCTCCACCACCTCCACCAATGGAATTTTTTATAAATAATCCCTCTCCATTGGGGACTATTCCTGGAGGCTTTCATGATATTCCTAAGAATCTTGATAGATTCTATCCCAAGTACATTCATGGAAAATCAAGAAGTGTTGAAGAGCACATACAAGCTTTTAAGGACGCTTGTACCAGAGCCCAGATAGCTCACCATGATGTGGTTTGTAGGTTGTTCCCTTATTCCTTAGGGGATATGGCATACAATTAGTACCTAAATCTTCCACAAGGTTCTATTCTAAGTTGGATGGATCTAGAGAATGTTTTCATCAATTAGTTCAGAGTGTATGTGGACCCATCCATTTTGTTCCATCAATTTTCTACCATTAGGAAGGAGCCATGTGAATCACTACCCTTATTTAATACGAGATTTCAACAAATGTAGAGGAGATTGTAGGACCCCTATCAAGTTGCTGAGAATAGTGCCATTCAAGCATATTTTAGAGTTATAGACCCTTTCCTTGGCTTGTTCCTACAAAGGACTTATCAGCCGAAAAATATTGATTCTTTATCTAAAGTTTATCATCTAGCCATCAAGCTGCAACAACAAACTAGCTCTCAACAAGGGAACTTGGGAGGAGGTTTTCCTTCAATGGGGTATCATATGCCTAATCCAATCCCTTTATTCAATACTATCCTAGGGATGTCTCCTTCCATTATGGACCTATATCTAAGTTACAGACTCAATCTCCTGTTCCATTCTTTGCCAATGGAGCTCCTGACTTCTCTCAACAATCACAAGCTCATCACAGGCCACATGGTCATCATAATCAAGCTAGAATACCAAATCTTGTCGGTCAGGCACCTATTGCTAAGAGTGTTGAGAGTGAAAGGATAGTTCAACTCACAAACGAGGTGGAGACCCTAAAGAAAACTCTATCCCAAGTCACAAATGACATGGCTCGGCTTAAACTAAACCCTTCTCAGAACCAAGGTAATTATGCTAATAAAGGTAACTACCCTAATCAAAGTAATAATAATCAAGGTAATTATCCAAACAACAACAATCATAGCCAGAGGAATTATCAAGGCCAAAATTTCCCTAACCAAGGCTATCAAAATTAGAATAGAGGATATAACCAGAGGCCTAATAACAATAGAAAATGGAACACAGGGCCAAATAAAGGTGGGGTTTCTCACAATTATCAAGGTAATGAGGATAGGCCACATACTGCAAATGTGGCTGACCTCAATTTTATGACTAACTGGCGTAGGTTGCATGATACTGCAACTCATTTTGAGGTGAACTATCCTGAAATGGAGAAGGTTGTGAAGATGGCACAGGCAGATGCCCAAACATTCCAAGGGGATTCAAATAAAGGAGGTGGCTCAGTGGATACAACAATGACTTATGACCTCTTTGAAGAAGAACCTTCATTCCCAATGCAGAATGAGAATGAACCAAAGGAAGATGTGTATGATGCCCACGCCTTTCAAACAAAGCGAGGACACTTCTTAAGAAACTAAATAAGGGTTCATTCACTACATCAGCACCACCTAACCACATGGTGCCTCTGAATCAGAGTGTTGATAACAATCCTCCTCCACTGAAGGGTCTGCCTAACTTCCCTAGCAAAGGTAATTCATTTGGTATTTTCAAATATAATCCAAGTTATAACACAAAATTTGATATTGTTTCTGAGATGTAGAAACAAAAAATCTCATTATCATACTTTGACATCCTAAAATGGTGCCCTTCCCAACGAGATATAGTGTTGAAAGATTTGGAAGAAGCTGATAAATCAGAAGGGAAAACCAAGGTGGCACCCACTGTGGATATGAACACAACTTTGTTCAGAAACAAGGTAGGGACCCCACCATTTCTTTTAAGTTTGAGAATCTATGGGAAGAATCTGCACAATTTTTTGCTAGATTCAAGGGCTTCTGGCAATGTTATGCCATTTTCTGTATGCAAGAAATTGGGATTGAATCCTATCCAAACAAACAAGAAGGTCATCCAAATTGATAAAACAGAGGTTAATGTAGTTGGAGAATTTAGAAATATGCATGTGCAAGTAGGTCTAACCCTAGGATTCAAACCAACATGGATATTCAGGTAGCAGATATTCCTAAGACTTACGGTATGCTTTTGAGCAGAGATCTAATGAAGAGTATAAGGGGATATCTCTCCCTTGACTTTTCACATATGTAGCTACCATGGAGGGGAATTCCCACATAGATTAGGATTGAGAGTGAACCTCGCCTCAAACATATCATCACTGAGTATGACTACCCCAACGAGCTAGCTTATTTTGAAACCAAGATAGGGGTTTATAAAAGAGAGGAAATTCTAACTCTTTTGGTTCTGGATTCTAATGAATTGTCAATGTAAGAATTCCCTAATCCCATGATTAGTGTAAACCAGCAGGTATTGATTAGGAAGCTACTACAGGATTAGCTAGTCTTAGGGGAAGATATCAATTTGTGGAGTCTTCTACTCCCAAATTGGTGTAGGGTGCACTACCAAAATCATTCAGAATTGGCCTGCCAACCCTGCATCAGTGTTCTAAATCATGTTTTCCAAACTGAAGAAACTAGCCCAAGTCATCTTGAGACCGTTTCAGATCACTTCTCATTTGAAGCCAAAAATGCAATAATGTTAACCAGGGATAATATGCCTTTAGAGGAAGTCTCTCCTCAAACTGAACTTACCTCGGTCATAATATTGGACCAACATAGTTATGTGGAACAACCCCAGGGTTTGTTTGATACCCCTGCACTCACAAGTATACCAAAACCCAAGGGATTAATCAAAGATACAAATAACTACCAGAAAGATATTCTAGGATTACATGATATATCTAAGAGGGAATTTGATATTACACTTGATAAACCTATTGAACACCCATCCCCAATATTTGATGCAAGAGATCAAGTGGCCCCACCTATGATTCACCTTATCTAGGCACCCACAACAAGCTCAAAGAGATCAACCCCAGCTCATGACCATCTATGGACCCTCATGTTTGATGGATCCAAATCTAAAACAAGGTGTGGTGCTAGAATTGAATTAACCAGCCTAAAAGGGAAAACATTTTTTGCTTCTTACAAGTTACAGTTTGGATGCAATAACAATATAGCAGAATATGAAGCATTAGCTTGGGGACTAATGTTTACACATCAGAAGAAATATACTGCCTTGATGATTAAAGGAGATTTAGAGGTGATTATCAAGAAAGTATGTAGCCAGTACACATGTCACAATGAAAGGTTGGAAGCTTATAGAAATCAGGTGTGGAACCTGATTAAAGATTTTGATGCTTTTGGGATTAGTTTAATCCCTAGAGAGGAGAATCAAATAGCTGATTCATTAGCTGTTGTTGCAAGTACCCTGGAGCCCATGCAAGGCTCCAAGCTCAAGAAGTTCTCAGTAGAATTGATATCCACCCTAGTTGTCCCTGATAACATCAAGAACTTTCAAGTCTTTGATGATGATCGACATATCCTTGCTTTTCTAGAAAGCTCAGATGCTTTTGAAGGAAAGATCATTGATGAGTCCGACAAGGATCAAGGAGACTAGAACCCTGAGGATTGTGATACAAAAAGGTGTCCTCAATTTAAAAATTAATAACATTCCCAAGGGAATGGTGGCCTTAGAAATATTTTTTTATTCAGATCCAAGGGCTCAGGAAAAGGTATCAACAGAAGATAAAGGAGGTGAAAATGAAACTATTAACTTAGCCGATTCTAGCCCTAAAAGGAATGTTTATATAGGGAAAACCTGCCCTAAAGCAATTAGAGAAGATATATTGAAGGCACTAAAGAAAGATATCACTACAATAGCTTGGGGGTATGAAGATCTAAAAACATTTGATACTTCTGTGATAACTCATACTATTCCTTTAAAGCCTAAAGCTAGACCATTTCGGCAAAAACATCGTCTTGTCAACGCCCTGATTGAACCACTGATCTTTAAGGAAGTTCAGAAATTGCTTTTTGCAAGAATAATTTTTCATGTACGACATTCAACATGGGTGGCTAACTTGCTTCCAGTCCATAAAAAGAATGGGGAAATTAGGCTATGTGTAGATTTTAGGAATCTAAATAGAGCTTCGGAAAAAGACAACTACCCACTTCCTACTCTGGATGAAGTCTTGCAAACTATCAGTGGGTCTCAAATGATGTCATTCCTAGATGGTTATTTTGGGTACAATCAAGTGATTGTTAATTATGAAGACAGAATGGAGACAACCTTCACTACTAAGTGGGGAACATTTGCTTACAGGAGGATGCCATTTGGTTTGATAAACACTAGAGCCACCTTTCAGCATGCAATGGATGTAGCATTCAAAGATTTGATTGGTAAGTGCATCATCATTTATATGGATGACCTGATAGTATTCTCTAAAGATAGACTAAACCATGCTGTAGACTTGGCTAAATTTCTTGAAAGATGTATCCAATATGGTGTTTCTCTTAATCTTAAAGAGTGTGTGTTCAGGGTTTCTGAAGGGAAAATTTTGGGACACAGAATCTTAGAAAGAGGGATATTGATAGATTCAGATCGAGTTGAATCTATTATGAAGTTAACCATGCTAGGAAGTAAGAAGATGAGATCTTTCTTCGGACAGATCAACTTTGTGAGGAAGTTTATCACAGGTTTTGCAGAAATTCTTAAACCTTTGAACGAAATGATGAAGAAAGATGCAAGAATAGAATGGAGCAATGAGGCAAAGGTTGTTTTTCTTAGGTTAAGCAATCCATCTTGAAGGCACCAATCCTTACCAGTCCTAACTACTTGAAGCCATTTTATATTTATACTTTTTCTTCTGAACACTCATGTGCAGCTATCCTGACACAACGAAGAGGGGAGGGGAATGAAAGGCCAATCGCCTTCATGAGCTCTTTGTTTAAGAATGTTGAAGTCAAGTACCCACCTCTTGAGAAACAATCTTTTGTGTTGGTTAGAGCTATCAAGAAGTTTAGGCATTATATCCTTCAAATTTAGATCATTGTTGTGGTTCCTGATGCTGTTGTGAAGTCTCTACTTATGCAGATCGAGTTGGGAGAATGAAGAGGGAAATGGATGGCTATTTTGCAGGAGTTTGATCTAGAGATTCACCCTATGAAAATTGTCTGAGGTCAAGGCCTATCTAAAGCAATGGCAGATGCTGGTAAGAATACTATTTGTCAGTAGTACACAACACAGTCCTTTTCTAATGACTCTTGGTATGCCAATATTATTTATTTTAAGCTCAATAATCGATACCCATAGGGAATGAAAACAACTCAAAGGAGAGCACTGAGAATGAAAATTTCCCATTATATTCTCAAGGGAGGATTGTTATATAGAAAGAATTTTGAGAGGGTTTATCTACGATGCCTTGATCAACAAGAAGCTAAGCATGCAATTGCTGAATTTCATGGGAAACATGGCACAGGTCATGGTTCTACGGATTCTTTAGCACATCAAATCCTCAGATCTGGTTATTATTGGCCATGTGTGCTTAAGGATTCCCACCAACATGTAAGGACATGTCATATATGTCAAACTTCTGCATCAAGAGAGCATCATCCGGCCATGCCATTGTAGACTGTTTATGAGGTAAGACCATTTTCCCAATGGGCACTTAATTTTATTAGGGTAATTAACCCAAATTCTTCTGTAGGACATAAATTCATTTTGATTGCCATGAATTACTACACCAGATGGACAGAATCTATACCTTGCAAGAATAGCACAATAGAGGTAATAACCAAGTTCCTCATTGAATGCATCACAACCAGGTTTGGAGTGCCCTTTGCACTGGTATGTGACAATGGCCCTGCCTTTTCTTCTGCTGAGTTTATTTCATGTGCTTATGATCATAAGATTGTTTTAATGTATTCTTCAAACTATTATCCACAAGGAAATGGAGTGGCAGAGTCCACTAATAAGAATCTCCTAGGAGTAATCAAAAAACTATTAGAGAACAACCCTAGAGATTGGCATACCTAGTTAAGATTTATGTTATGGGCAGATAGGACTAGGATCAAGGTTGCATTGAAAACTTCACTGTTTAAGCTAGTGTACTGCCAGAAGCCCATGTTCCCTATTCACTTGCAAATACCTGTCCTAAAATTTATGCAGGAATTTTACTCTAGTGATGATATGATTGAAGTAAGGTTAGTTGGATTGTTGAAATTAGAAGAGCAGAGAGATGCTGCTTTGTAGCAATTCTTTAGGCACTAGGCTATTGTCAAACGTTGGTTTGAAAAAAGAGCCAAATTCAAGGCTTTTAGGATATCAGACCTTGTCTTACTGTGGGATAAATCCAATGAAAAGAAGGGTGACCACAAAAATTTTGATAAGCTCTGATTGGGTCCTTATCAAATTGTTGAAATCTTGGGAGAAAATGCTTTCCGGCTGAGTAGTTTAACAGGAGAACTTGTTCCATTTCCTTTCAATGGACAGTTTCTCAAACATTATTTTGGGTCGTAGAAGAGCTAGTATTTTGTTGGGTTGTATGTATATAAATAGTTTTCTTTTCCGTTCATTTTTTCTTTTCCTTTGTTTGTTTTATGGGGCCCTTCATTTTATTCAATTGAGTAAGGGGGGTTTTTATTTGAAGTATACTTTTGTTGCTAAGAGAGAAGTTAGTTTGGATATTTTCAGGTCTTTCGATTGGACAATTTTGTCCTAAATTCATTGTTTTATGTCCATTTTCAATGAGAGTTGTGGAAATTCATTGAGAACAAGGTGTAAAGTAGGAAATCTCACTAACTACTATTGAATCTGTCACAAATCATCAGAAACATCTCCTTTTGTAATGGTATATTTTTCCTAGGATGATGGTGTTGCAAGATTTGAGTGAAAAATTAGATTCCCTCGATGTTGTTATGAGGTCCATGGTAGTTTTCAACCCAATACAAATGTTGAGCATCTAACATATTGAGAAGGAATTGAATAAAAAAAAAAAAGAGAAAAGAGAACTATCTAAGAAAAGAAAACTCAATACTGAATGGGTGATTCCAGTATCTCTACTGGGGGCTATGGATGACTAACTGGTAGTAGAGAAATGTCGTGAGAAAACTAGAGGTATCTCCATCGGAGCTATGGATGCTTGACTGGTAGTGGAGCAATGCCCAGGATATCATTGCACAACAGTTAGAGGGAATCAACTCATGTAGTTCAAATCTTGTGCATAATTGTTCAAAAGATGAGGAAAACTTTGTAAAAGGGTGATGCACCATCAAGCATACACATAGATTCAGAGGTATCCAGTGTTGATTTACATTTGAGATTTTAGCTCAACCTTGTTTACTAAGACCGACCTAACTGGAATTGTGATGTCCATAAACCAGGAGTTCTAGGTAACTAAATCTCTCAATTTCTTGAAAATGGTTAAACCATTTTCCCAGCCAAGTCGCCAATTATTATGCCTTGCATAACCACCCCATTTTAAATTTGATTAAAATGGGACCCCCTTTTTTTTCACTCTTTGTGTTTTTCCCCCTTCGATTTTTGAAGTTTTTGCTTTTCCTTGGCATGTGCTTAATATATTTATCTGTCTTGCCCAAGTGTTTTTCCCAAGTTGCATTTTGAAAATCCTAAGTTTTGGGCATAGTTCAAGTTTTTAACCTGGTTTAGGATTTTCTTGTCTGTTCAGATTTTCCTGAGCTTCTTTCAAACTCCGGTTTCTTGTTGTCATTTAGGTTTTTGAGCTAGTTCAGGATTTTCTGCCCCGTCCAGATTTTCTTGGATTGCGCTTGAAGTTCGGCTCTGTCCATTTTGCACTGCAGTTTGGAAAATTCTGCCCTTCGCGGAATTCTACCTGGGTTAGATTTTTCTGGATTTCCACTTGGCCATCGAGTTTCTGAGTTTGGTCAATTTTTGGAGCTTTCTACCATTTTTCTTTATCATTTGTATTCTCTTGAGTTGGATGTTCAATCTTGTTGTGCTTTAAAACATTAAGGTCTTGCTTGGGGTTCAAATTTCTATGTGTTTGGGCATTTCATGGCTTGCTTTGTGCGTTCACTATTAAAATCTAGGGTTCCATGCCTAGGGCGTCGCCATCTCATCTTGTTTTTCTTTCGATTAAGCATAGGATTCAAGGAAGATCTGTAGGAGGCTCGTGTTAGGCGATTTTCATGCCTAGGGTCCTCAAATTTGTGACCTTTCATCAATTTGGGTGAAGTCGTGGCCGATGTTTGGGTTTTTTGTCAGGTTTGGGATTTTCCTATATGGTCAGATTTTCCTGGATTCCTTCATTCACTTGGTTTCCTTCAGTTTTCTGAAGTTCAGAGTTTTGCGCTCTTCGCGGAATTTCGGTCTGATCAAATTTTCCCAATTTATCTTTCTCCCCTTTTTTTTCCCGAAATTCATGTTGTGTTGTCATTTTCGCAGAAATCCGATCTGGCCATACTTTTTTGGATTTTCTAGGAGGCACTATGAAGTGAGGAATTTTGGTAAAATTGATGAATCTAATGATGAATGCTTAAACATATCTTTCTTTAATTTAGTAAATTTCACTGTTGTATGCTACTTATGTTCATTTTGATGATCTAGTTTTGATGCTTAATGGCTAATTTAATGGTTTTTATCATGATTTTAAGCTAACTCTTTGATGAAATGTCGTCAACAATCGAATTCTCATATTGGTGTTTGATGAATATAGGCCGAGTCTAGCAAGGTAGTGACTAAAATGGCTAGGAGACTAGGACAATGCGATGGGATAGATCTTTAGAATAATATCAATGATATTGATGGTGAACTAGGGTTTGTTTCTTGCTTCTAGTCAGTGCCCTTGAATGTAATGCATGTTGAATTTGTTTCAAAATCCTTCTATGTCCGACGTGTTCTATAACCAACTTACTTTGTAAACCCTAAACTTAGCCAACGTATTTTTGACGTGTTTTATAAATATGGCATTTTTCCTCTTTTGTAAGGGTTAGAAAATCATTGTTAAAAAGATTGGAAGAGTTAGGTTAGACAAGTTAGAGGGTAGAGAAACTAAAGAAGGAGAGTAGGAATTATATTTTTTTATTCTGAGTAGTCGTTGTAACACAAGAAGATTCAAATTGTTGCTATCTTTGGAGATTCAATATAACTGAAGATGTTTTTATAGTTCACCAGAGAGAGGATGGTCATGTATCTTCTTGATTTTCTTAGCATAGATGGAGATAGTTTAAAGACATGGGTTTTTGTACACTGGTGATCTTTCCTAATTTGTAAATGTTGCTTATCTGTTTCATTAACAGTAGGAGCAGCCAGATTTAAACATTCTTTATATTATGCTCTAGAATGGTATTCATTTTGTGTTAATCATTTTGACTTGAAAAGCTTTCAAGGAATGAAATTTTACCTTATGTTTTGTTTGAATGATTATTTTCAATCTATTGTTAAAGTTTGCACTATGAATGAATGAAACTTTGTATCAATTACAAGTTAATTTTATTCTATAGTTTTAGTTTGGGAATTCCTTGGAAGAAAATAAGTCTGATTAGTTGAATTAATCAACATTATTTTTAGTTTAAAAGACCTTGATCTATCTTTTTCTATTTCTTTAAAACCCCTAGTTAAAGTAGGTTTAGATAGATGTTTGATCTTGTAACAATCTAGAAGATCAAAACTAGCAAGCCCCTTGAACTTTACAACTATATTAACCACTTTGTGAAACAATAACATTGCGAACCAACATCAAAGACCTTGGGAGGTGATTAGTTTGATTACTGATTATCTCTTTTAGGAGAGGTGAGATATTTCTACTTTTATCTTACCTGCATGTTGTGGGTCAATTTTCCAAATCAACAATACACTTAGAAACCATGTAGTTAGATGGTGACCGACAAGATTGAATGAAAATATTTTATTTATTTGCAAATATTTAATTTGTGTGATAGTGATTGTGACGAACCCTAAAGGATTGACCTAGTGTGGCCTTAGGGGCTCATTGATTGATGGCCTTGCCTATGTAGCTGTTAGCTCACCAAATCTGCACCCTGTTTGCTAATCCTTGAGTGGAATCAATAGATTTGGACTAACATGGGATTGCTTTCAAGTTGTGGGTGACCTATTTGAAAGTAGACCTCCAATGATAAGGGTTGGCTTCCCCTTTTTGATGCCACCTAACTATTTTAAATTCTGAGATAAGGGTAAGAAATTGCATAAAATAAACCTAGCACTAAAAGAAACTAAGGTGATACACCAAAAAACCTAGACCTGCTAACAGCCTTGCACATTCAAATTAATATCTCAAAGCTAACTCACACAACTCCCTTTCCAGTGCATTTCACATCAATAATTTATAAAGAGGTCTATAATAGTGTTTTCAAAAGAAAAAATAGACTTCACAATCAATAACACCATTAAACAACATAGTTTATAACCTGTAAACATACATTTTATGTCAAATGGATGCATGAAACATGGGAAAATTTTGAAAGGAAAATAAATTTTCACAAAATAGATTGATCAACCATTAATGACACGCCATAAAACATGAAGAGAGAAGATAAAATACTCCAATCTATTAATTCAAAGTGCTTACTGTATAATAGGCCTATCTGAGTAACAATGTAGCTCCATGAAAAATAACTCCCAAAAAAGCAAGCTATCCTTCAGCCGGAAAAAGAAAGAACTCCCCCAAAACTCAAGTATGAAGATACTTAAGAAAAACTGAAACCAAAATCCCACACAAGTGTTTCTAGAAGATTCTTTTAGGGTAAAATAGAAAAGGCCCCAAAAGAACCTTCTAAAACTCTCTAAAATTCCTTCCACATGAAGGAAAAGTATGGCAAGTCAATAGTCACCCCACAAATGTGACAAAAAATGCCTCCAGTTGGCCTCCCCTTCATAAAATCAGTCCAAACAGCATCTCACACTTTCCACACTTCTACAAATCATCATTTGTCCTATTACAACATTTGAACACATTCCCCATCATGCAATATGTGTGTCTTTGAAAACACATGGCCTTTTAAAGCATTAAATATAGTGATTTTGTTAAGTGATTCATAAAACATCACTTAACAAATCACTTTACAATTAAGCTCAAATTAAAGGTCCCCACCATTTAAAATGCATTACAATTTGCAACAACTAAAAGTGATTTTAAATCACTTACATGATATTTCAAATATTGAAAAACAGTGCAAGCATATAATGATATGCCAAAATTTTATAAAAAGTCTCCAAGGCATGGACCACTAACTCACCATATTCTACATTTTTCCCACACATGTCATACGATTTGGTTTGCAAAGGCGTATAGTCATCAATAGCACTTGGCAATTATGGCCAACCTCCAAGTCTCTTGGAATCATATTCCACCTTGCATTGGACAATTACAAAGCATCACATAAGGGTCACATGGAAAATACATTGTTGTACACTCCCTTCTTGCATGTTGAAAAACACCTAGCAATGATTAGAAGGGGGAAAACCATAAGGCATAAAATGCCTAAGTGCTAACACATGAGGCAATGTGGAGACTTAGCAAAATTTTAAATAAAATGGAAAGTTGAAAGGCAACAAATGCCTAAGGGAGAAATAAGGTTTTAGCCTCCCCTTCACATTTCATATGAGTTGATTTTTAAAAAGAAAAGGGATAAAAATCCCATCGAAATTCCAAAAAGACACAAGTCAACCCTAATGATAAAACAAGAAAATGATGAAAAAAATCATCATTCGGTCTTTGAAGAATCTGGAAAACTTGGTCTACCACCATGAGGGTTTGGGAAGAACACAAAAAAATGACGATTTCACTGGTTCTCAATCAATTTTTTACATTCTTTTGCATAAAAGCATCATGGAAACTTAGGTAATTGCTTTACTTGGCATAACCCTACAAAATATTTACTTGAAGGACATTTTTGGGCTCACAAGTCGCGGCCTGTAGCATTTCATTGGCTTCTTTCTAATCATACTATTTATTCGTCCTCCCTTTTTCTTGTTTCTGTTGTAAACAACCATCAATGAGAAATTTATGAAGCTTTGAGGAAGATTTTAATGGAAAAAAAATTGTGCATTCTGGTGTTCAAGCTTAGGTAAGCTCCCAGCTGACCTTCATTCACCATTTTTTCTATTTTTGATTAAGCAAGAAAGCTCGAATGGAAGATAAAAAACTCTTATTTTGCATTGCATCTCTATGATATCATTTAGAAATGTTTCACATTGTAGACTTGGTACAATTTTTTGTTGTTTTATGGCCATATCAGCTCACTGGTCACGACCTTGAATAGAGACAAGGTGTTATATGCACTGTATTGCAAAAATCCTTCTATATTCTCTTGATTTCCTTCTTGTTCTTCACAAATCTTAATAAATGTTGACAACCCAGATGGATTTCTGAAAAATAGGAAAAGAAAGAGCCAAATGTGGCTTGGCCCTCATTATGTAAACTGGATCTTCTTGCACCCATGGCTTTTTGTCCTATTTCTGCATTTAAAAAAGAACAACCCTTGCTTGGGTTTCTTGTATTATTCATTTTGTTGAATTCTTACACTATTTTGTAAAAAACCCAAATGGGTCACTCGATTTTCCTACAGAGCTCAAATTTTGTAGAATACAGATGATTTCTTCAAGTTTATTTCATTTTCTTGTAAAAAGAAATAAATTTTGCTCCATTTGATTACAAACCCAAGTGGGCTCCTCATAATTGCAGGGAAAAGCCTACTGCTTACCATGGCTTGTCATAATGCATAAAAGAATTTTCATTTTTTGTAATTCCTGTAGAAAGATTTCCATACTACCATTTTCTGTTATGCACTTTACTTTTGAAAAATGCAATAATGTTCTTATAACAAAACCCCAACATGGGTTTGGTCATTGTGAACAACCTACCATTTATTGTTTTCGAAAAAAGAAGTGAATACCATGCTTCCTTTTGTGCAATAAAGAACTTTGGTTCTTTTTATAATGAAATACCCTCCAACACCAATCAAGCAAAAACCCTCTTTAAGTGGCTCTTTACCAGTCAGACACAAATATGATCTCTAAATCCTCCTTTTTTCTACTTTTGTATATACCTCTAAAAGAACAGGGAAGAATGCTTTGCATGAAAGACACCAGTAGGAAAAAATTGCAAACCCACTGTTTTCCCTTCTACCTGCTCTATTTTAACTGCCCAATGTCAAAGGAAACATTGTCTCCTTAAGATCCCTTACATGATGATGTAGAGGGTATGGTACTTTGAAGAAAACACAATGATTCTCAATAATTTCAAAGATACACTCTTAACCCCCTGTTCTAGGCACCTAGATGGAGATAACGCCTAATTGGTTCACTTATGATTAAAATATTTCTCTTATGGACCCAAACCATAGAAATGCACTTAAGGGACATAATTACACTTGTCTTGAAGGATTTCAAAGTCCCAACCCTTCACTTAGCCAAAAACTCACTTTTTCACCTTGACTAGGCTTCTAGCCCAACTAGGCCTCTAGCGATGGATTTTTGAACTTTCGCTCAACTTCCCCAAAGGACCCTCCAATATAATCATTGATTAAGATGTAGTTTATGATGATAAAAAACATATCAAAATATTTTTGGCACTTGTTTTGGATCAGACTCCCCAAAATTTGTTGTTTCCTCAAATTCAAGGCCTAATTAGCCCTCTTTTTCAAAGCAACCCCATTCCATTCTTAACCACTGACCATGAAACTCTCAATAGCATCTTAAAATGTTCTAAAACCAAGGATTTTCAAGTTTTTAGGCACCTATGACACCCTTAAGACACTTAACACCCTAAAACACAAAACCCTCACTAAATTGCTCCAAAATTAGGGCTTCTTGAAAATTAACTTTCCCAACACTTCCAGAACCTTCTCTTTAACTTTTCACCATTATATCAACATATTTAAACACCTTAAACTCAAAAATATACCCCTCATTAAGGCAGATCTCCTACTGCTACACCTTAGCCTCCATTTTCATGCTCTTTTCATTGTGAAAACATGGTGTACACCCAAGTATTCTTCCTTACTTGCATGTCATATTGTTAGATTTATATTATAAACGTTAGAATAGATCAATTTCATAGGTTACAACATCATTCCTTCACGAAATGGATCAAACATCCATGAAAACCCTCGAAAAATAGTGAAAATCTACCCTTCCTTGAGGACAGTCAGAAATAATATACAAAGAATTGATTGTTGTTGCTTTTAGGACATTTAGATGATCTCAAAACAAGTAGATACAAGTCCTTAAACTATCCAATTGAAAAAATCTTCAATAGAAATCAATAGATCATCAAAAGAGCACAAGAAAGATGCAAAAATATTGAAGTTTTCTTGATTTTTCTTGTAGCAGTCTGTACAGTACTTGCACCAACAACCCAACCTCCGTAAAAATGAATTCTATAGCTTTGTATAACCTTTCCCCAACTGATTGAAATTTTTTTTATTGGTTTCAATGCATTATTAGTGCTAAATAATCAAAAACACACTTACCCGCCCAAAGTTGGAATTCAAAAATTTGAATTTCCAACTCTTATTTTATTGATTCCTACAACCTAAAAACTATATAACCTTTGATATTTAACCTTGATTGATATAATTAAATCCTTATAGACCTACCTAAACCCTTAAGACACTATTGGTCCACTTACATTGCATTTTGGTCCTAGGGTCCTTATCAGGACCTTCAGGACTTTTGACCTCTTTAATGTTTTTACCCATTTCAAAAGCCATTATAGGCTTCAAGATGCTATAGTTGATGTTTTGAGATGTGATAAAGGTCTTCATGAACCTTGCATTCTCCTGACTCTTGAAGTGTTCCTTGAAGAGCTTGGGTGCTCTTGCACCATTCTCCCCAAAAAAGAAAGAGTTCTTGCCCCAAGAAGCATCCAACTTGTTGCCACCACAATACTCCCTACTCCTGGATGTTTGCACCTTCTGATCATAGACCAATAAATCACCTAAAGTCACCTTCTTCCTCTTCTTCCAACCTACCCTCAAGTCACTCAATATGTTAGAATCAAAACAGTGTTGTGTTTGTCCTCTTTGCTATTTGAGACCAGTCTGACCTTGTGCCCTATTTTTTCCCTCATTCCACTGACTCCTTTGTGAAAGAACTCCATCATTATTACCTACAAAAAAAGGGCATTCAATACTCCCAATCTTAATACTGTCCAAGTCCCAAATATTTTGATTTTTAGGAATGTCCACCTCATAGCCCTGCTACAATATATCATTTCTCTTCCAACTAGTATCTTCCCCTATCTTACCTAACTTACCCTGCATATTCACCTGCAAACTCTTCTCAAAACATATCACAAAGTTCTCATTAGACTGCTCCAAAGGAAAAGGAACCAACTTATACCTAATGGCATCTTTATGCAGCAAATATGTGTTATGGAATCCATCATGTACTGTCCTCCTAGCATACTGCCATGGTCTCCCTAAGATGATATGACCACAAGTCATGGGAATGACATCACAAAGAACCCTATCCTGATATGATCCAATTGAAAAATCCACAAAATCTCTCTTACAAATATCTACATGTTGCATTTTAGTTACCCAAGTGGCCTTGTAGGGAGTAGGATGGTCAAATGTTGCTATTCCTAACTTGGTTACCATGTCAGTTGAAACTAAATTGCTATGTGAGCCTGAATCTATGAGTAATCTACATATCTTACCATGACTGATACAGTTGGTCTTGAAAATAGTTACCTTTGGCTCTTGATGAAGTCTTTCTCCTTGCTTGACCATAAGAAACTCACCATCAGTCATAGGGTCTACCATAAATGTTTTTGGTTCCTCCTTCTTGTCTTCTTCTTCTTGTACTAGATTAAAGCTCTCCTTTCTTTGCCCCTATCAGATTGTTCCCATTTAGGACACTTGAAAGAAGGATGCCCTGGTTCATTGCAATTGAATTACCTACCTATGAATGGGCCTCTACCTTGTCCAAATCTGCCTCCCCCTCTAGGAGTGTATCCTCCTCTTCGATCTGAAACCACCTCTTTTCCCTTGTCATTGCTGCTTTTATCATTGGTGCCTTGTCCTTGTTCTCTATTACCTCTTCCTTTGGTTGAACTACCTCCTCTTCCACCATTGCTTGAGCTTTCTTGCTTCCTTTTCACCTTTTCTTTTGCTCTAATGGCCAATTGAAAAAATTCTCCTAATGTCCTTGGCATCTTCAAACCAATCTCATCTTGTAAGTTATATCTTAAGCCATTGATATACCTAGCTACTTTCTCATCCTCTGATACCAAGCTTGTGAAATTTCTCAGTATAGGACATCACATCCATGTCCTTTTTTCTTAAATTCTGCCTCATCCTCTTCACATGAATTGTGTAATCAGATGGTAGCAAGTGTTCCATGACCAAAATCTTCATCCTTGCCCATGTAGAAACTCTTGAAAATCCCCTAGCCTTCCTATCTTTCTAAAAACTAGTCCACCTTGTCAATGTTGTACCTCTCAACTTGGTTTTGGAAAACTTAACCTTCCTCTCTTCATCCACCTCTTCAAACTCAAAATAGTTCTCTAAGGCATCAAGCCATCCTAACACCTCCTCAATATCCATCTTCCCTTGATAAGTAGAAAAATCTATGTGACTCTTCCCTCCATGTCCTTGTACTACCTTCAAAAACCTTAGTAACCTTCTTTCCTTAGGGTCTTCCATCTCACTTGCAGGTTGTTCTTGATTTACCATCACATGCTCTTCATCTTCATCATTAATTTCTTGGTTTTCTTGTTCTTCTCTTCTATTTCTCTCAAGGTTGTTTATCCTTTCTTGCATAGTCTCTCTCTCCCTTCTCCATTGCCTCTCTTCCCTTGCTCTGTCCTTCTCTCTTGCTGCTTCTTGCTACCTTCTTTCCCTTTCCAAGGTTTCCCTTAACTCTTCCAACTCTCTTGCTAACTGATTTTTAGGTGCCATTGCTAATTCTTCAATCCCTAAAGGACCTACTCACTACTCTGATACCACTTTGATGCACAGGGTATGGTACTTTGAAGAACACATAATGATTCTCAAGAATTTCAAAGATGCACTCTTAACCTCTTGTTCTAGGCACCCAGATGGAGATAATGCCTAATTGGTTCACTTATGATTCAAATCTTTCTCTTATGGACCCAAACCCTAGAAATGCTCTTAAGGGACATAATTACACTTTTTTTGAAGGATTTCAAAGCCCCAACCTCTGACATAGCCAAAAAATCACTTTTTCACCTTGACTAGGCTCCTAGCCCAAGTAGGCCTCTAGCGATGGATTTTTGAACTTTCACTCAACTTCCCCAAAGGACCCTCCAATATAATCATTGATTAAAATTTGGTTTATGATGATAAACAACATATCAAAATATTGTTTGCACTTGTTTTGGATCAGACTCACCAAAACCTGTTGATTCCCCAAATTCAAGGCCTAATTAGTCCTCTTTTTCAAAGCAACCCCATTCCATTCTTAACCCTTAACCATGAAACTCTAAAAAGTATCTTAAAATGTTCCCAAACCAAGGATTTTCAAGTTTTTAGCCGCCTATGACACCCTTAACACCCTCAAACACAAAACCCTCACTAAATTGCTCCAAAACTAGGGCTTCTTGAAAATTAGCTTTCCCAACACTTCCAGAACCTTCTCTTTAACTTTTCACCATTAGATCAACATATGTAAACACCTTAAACTCAAAAATATACCCCTCATTAAGGCAGATCTCCTGCTGCTACACCTTAGCCTCCATTTTCATGCACTTTGCATTGTGAAAACATTGTGTACACCCAAGTATTCTTCCTTACCTGCATGTCATCTTGTTAGATTTGTATTATAAATGTTAGAATAGATCCATTTCATAGGTTACAACATCATTCCTTCATGAAATGGATCAAACATCCATGAAAACCCTAAAAAAAATGTGAAAATCTGCACTTCCTTGAGGACAGTCAGAAATAATATGTAAAGAATTGATTGATGTTGCTTTCAAGACATTCAAATGATCTCAAAAAAATTAGATACAATTACTTAGACCATCCAACTGAACAAATCTTCAATAGAAATCAATAGATCATCAAAAGAGCACAAGAAAAATGCAAAAAGATTGAAGTTTTCTTGATTTTTCTTGTAGCAGCCTATACAGTACTTGTACCAACAACACAACCTCCATACAAATGAATTATATAGCTTTTTATAAGCTTTCACCAACTTATCCAACCATTTTTTATTGGTTTCAATGCATTATTAGTGCTAAATCATCAAAAACACACTTACCTGCCCAAAGTTGGAATTCAAAAATTTGAATTTCCAACTCTTATTTTATTGATTCCTACAACCTAAAAACTATTAACCTTTGATATTTAACCTTGATTGATATAATTAAATCCCTATAGACCTACCTACACCCTTAAGACACTACTCGTCCACTTACATTGCATTTTGGTCCTAGGGTCCTTATCAGGACCTTCAGGACTTTTGACCTCTTTAATGTTTTTACCCATTTGAAAATCCATTAGAGGCTTCAAGATGCTATAGTTGATGTTCTGAGATGTGTTAAAGGTCTTCATGACCCTTTCATTCTCCTGACTCTTGAAGTGTTACTTGAAGAGCTTGGGTACTCCTGCACCATTCTCCCCAAGAAAGAAAGAGTTATTTCCCCAAGAAGCATCCAACTTGTTGCCACCACAATACTCCCTGCTCCTGGATGTTTGCACCGTTTGATCACAGACCAAGAAATCACCTAAAGTCGCCTTCTTCCTCTTCTTCCAACCTGCCCTCATGTCACTCAATATGTTAGAATCAAAACAATGTTATGTTTGTCCTCTTTGTTGTTTGAGACCAATCTTTTCTTGTGCCCTATTTTTTTCCCCATTCCACTGAATCCCTTGTGAAAGAACTCCATCATTATTACCTACAACAATAGGGAATTCAATACTTCCAATCTTCATATTGTCCAAGTCCCAAAGATTCTAATTTTTAGGACTGTCCACCTCATAGCCCTGATGCAATTTATCATTTCTCTTCCAACCAGTATCTTCCCCTGTCTTACTTGACTTACCTTGCATATTCACATGCAAACTCTTCTCAAAACATATCACAAAGTTCTCATTAGGCTGCTCCAAAGGAAAAGGAACCAACTTATTCCTAATAGCATCTTTATGCACCAAATATGTGTTATGGAATCCATCATGCACTATTCTCCTAGCATACTGCCATGGTCTCCCTAAGATGATATGACCACAAGTCATGGGAATGAAATCACAAAGAACCCTGTCCTGATATGATCTAATTGAAAAATCCACAAAATCTCTCTTACAAATCTCTACATGTTGCGTTTTAGTTACCCAAGTGGTCTTGTAGGGAGTAGGATGATCAAATGTTGCTATTCCTAACTTGGTTACCATATCAGTTGAAACTAAATTGCTATGTGAGCTTGAATCTATGAGTAATCTGCATATCTTACCATGACTGAGACAATTGGTCTTGAAAATAGTTACCTTTGGCTCTTGATGAATTCTTTCTTCTTGCTTGACCATAAGAAACTCACTATCAGTCACAGGGTCTGCCATAAATTTTTTTGGTTCCTCCTTGTCTTCTTCTTCTTGTACTAGATTTGATCTCCTTTCTCTGCCCCTATCAGATTATTCCCATTTAGGACACTTGAAAGAAGGATTCCCTCATTCATTGCAATTGAAGCAGCTACCTGTGAATGGGCCTCTACCTTTTCCAAATCTGCCTCCCCTTCTAGGAGCATATCCTCCTCTTTGATCCGAAACCACCTCTTTGCCCTTGTCATTGCTGCTATTATCATTGTTGCCTTGTCCTTGTTCTCTATTACCTTTGCCTCTATTTGAACTACCTCCTCTTCCACCATTACTTGATCTTTCTTGCTTCCTTTTCACCTTTTATTTTTTTCTAATGGCCAATTGAAAACATTCTCCTAATGTCCTTGGCATCTTAAAACCAATCTCATCTTGTAAGTTATATCTTAAGCCATTGATATACCTGGCTACTTTCTCATCCTCTTCTTCATAACCTCCTCTGATACCAAGCTTGTGAAATTTCTCAGTATAGGACATCACATCCATGTCCTTTTGTCTTAAACTCTGCCTCATCCTCTTCACATGAATTGTGTAATCAGATGGTAGGAATTGTTCCTGGACCAAACTCTTCATCCTTTCCCATGTAGAAACTCTTGCCAATCCCCTAGCCATCCTATAATTCTGAAAACTAGTCCACCATGTAAATGTCCTACCTCTCAACTTGGTTTTGGAAAACTTAGCCTTCCTCTCTTCATCCATCTCTTAAAACTCAAAATAGTTCTGTCAGGCATCAAGCCATCCTAACACCTCCTCACTATCCATCTTCCCTTGATAGGTAGGAAAATTTGTAACTCTTTCCTCCATGTCCTTGTACTGCCTTTCAGGGTCTTCTATCTCACTTGCAGGTTGTTCTTGATTCACCCTCACGTGCTCTTCATCTTCATCATTATCTTCTTGGTTTTCTTTTTCTTCTCTTCTATTTCTCTCAAGGTTGTTTATCCTTTCTTGCATAGTCTCTCTCTCCCTTCTCCATTTCCTCTCTTCCCTTGCTCTGGCCTACTCTCTTGCTACTTCTTGCTCCCTTCTTACCCTTTCCAAGGTTTCCCTTAACTCTTCCAACTCTCTTGCCAACTGAATTTTAGGTGCCATTGTTGATTCTTCAATCCCTAAAGGACATACTCACTACTTTGATACCACTCTGATGCAAAGGGTATGGGAATTTGAAGAAAACATAACGATTCTCAAGAATTTCAAAGATGCACTCTCAACCCCCTATTCTAGGCACCCAGATGGAGATAACGCCTAATTGGTTCACTTATGATTCAAATCTTTCTCTTATGGACCCAAACCCTAGGAATTCTCTTAAGGGACACAATTACACTTTTCTTGAAGGATTTCAAAGCCCCAACCTTTGACTTAGCCAAAAACTCACTTTTTCACCTTGACAAGGCTTCTAGCCCAACTAGGCCTCTAGTGATGGATTCTTGAACTTTCACTCAACTTCCCCAAAGGACCCTCCAATCTAATCATTGATTAAGATGCAGTTTATGATGATAAACAACATATCAAAATATTTTTGTCACTTGTTTTGGATCAGACTCCCCAAAACCTGTTGTTTCCTCAAATTCAAGGCCTAATTAGCCCTCTTTTTCAAAGCAACCCCATTCCATTCTTAACCCTTGACCATGAAACTCTCAACAATATCTTAAAATGTTCCCAAACCAAGTATTTTCAAGCTTTTAGGCACCTATGACACCCTTCACACCCTCAAACACAAAACCCTCACTAAATTGCTCCAAAACTAGGGCTTCTTGAAAATTAGCTTTCCCAACAATTCCAAAACCTTCTCTTCAACTTTTCACCATTATATCAACATATGTAAACACCTTAAACTCAAAAATATACCCCTCATTAAGGCAAATCTCCTGTTGCTACACCTTAGCCTCCATTTTCATGCACTTTGCATTGTGAAAAATGGTGTACACCCAAGTATTCTTCCTTACCTACATGTCATCTTGTTATATTTGAATTATACAAGTTAGAATAGATCCATTTCACAAGTTACAGCATCATTCCTTCATGAAATGGATCAAACATCCATGAAAACCCTCAAAAAATAGTGAAAATTTGCACTTCCTTGAGGACAATCAGAAATAATATACAAAGAATTGATTTTTGTTGCTTTTAGGACATTCAAATGATCTCAAAAAAACTAGATACAAGTCCTTAAACCATCCAACTAAACAAATCTTCAATACAAATGAGTAGATCATCAATAGAGCACAAGAAAAATGCAAAAAGATTGAAGTTTTCTTGATTTTTCCTGTAGCAGTCTGTACAGTACTTGCACCAACAACCCAACCTCCGTACAAATGAATTATATAGCTTTGTATAACCTTTCCCCAATCGATCCAACTATTTTTGATTGGTTTCAATTCATTATTAGTGCTAAATCATAAAAAACACACTTACCCACCCAAAGTTGGAATTCAACAATTTGAATTTCCAACTCTTATTTTATTGATTCCTACAACCTAAAAACTATATAAGCTTTGATATTAAACCTTTATTTATATAATTAAATCCTTATAGACCTACCTACACCCTTAGGACACTACTAGTCCACTTACATTGCAGTTTGGTCCTAGGGTCCTTATCAGAACCCTCTGGACTTTTGATGTCTTTAATGGTTTTACCCATTTCAAAAGCCATTATAGGCTTCAAGATGCTATAGTTGATGTTTTGAGATGTGTTAAAAGTTTTCGTGACCCCTGCATTCTCCTGACTCTTGAAGTGTTCCTTGAAGAGCTTGGGTGCTCCTGCACCATTCTCCCCAAGAAAGAAAGAGTTCTTGCCCCAAGAAGCATCCAACTTGTTGCCACCACAATACTCCCTGCTCCTAGATGTTTGTACCTTCTAATCATAGACGAAGAAATCACCTAAAGTCACCTTCTTCCTCTTCTACCAACCTGCCCTCATGTCACTCAATATGTTAGAATCAAAACATTGTTGTGTTCATCCTCTTTGATGTTTGAGACTAGTCTATGCTTGTGCCATGTTTCTGCCCTCATTCCACTAAATCCTTTGTGAAAGAACTCCATCATTATAACCTCCAAAAATAGGGAATTCAATACTTGCAATCTTAATACTGTCCAAGTCCCAAAGATTCTGATTTTTAGGACTGTCCACCTCATAGCCCTGCTGAAATTTATCATTTCTATTCCAACTAGTATCTTCCCCTGTGTTACCTGACTTACCCTACATATTCACCTGCAAACTCTTCTCAAAACATATCATAAAGCTCTCATTAGACTGTTCCAAAGGCAAAGGAGTCAACTTATACCTAATAGCATCTTTATGCACCAAATATGTGTTATGGAAGCCATCATGCACTGTCCTCCTAGCCTACTTCCATGGTCTCCCTAAGATGATATGACCACAAGTTATTGGAATGACATCACAAAGAACCCTGTCTTGATATGATCCAATTGAAAAATCCACAAAATCTCTCTTAAAAATCTCTACATGTTGCATTTGAGTTACCCAAGTGGCCTTGTAGGGAGTAGGATGATCAAATGTTTCTATTCCTAACTTGGTTATCATATCAGTTGAAACTAAATTGCTATGTGAGCTTGAATCTATGAGTAATATACATATCTTACCATGACTGAGACAATTGGTCTTGAAAATAGTTACCTTTGGCTCTTGATGAAGTCTTTCTCCTTGCTTGACCATAAGAAACTCACCATCAGTCATAGGGTCTACGATAAATGTTTTTGGTTCCTCCTTCTCTTCTTCTTCTTGTACCAGATTAGCTCTCCTTTCTCTACCCCTATCAGATTGTTCCCATTTAGGACACTGGAAAGAAGGATTCCCTAGTTCATTGCAATTGACACACCTACCTGTGAATGGGCCTCTAACTTGTCCAAATATACCTCCCCCTCTAGGAGCATATCCTCCTCTTTGATCTAAAACCACCTCTTTTCCCTTGTCATTGTTGCTCTTATCATTGTTGCCTTGTCCTTGTTCTCTATTACCTCTGCCTCTATTTAAACTACCTCCTCTTCCACCATGTCTTGATCTTTCTTGCTTCCTTTTCACCTTTTCTTTTTTTCTAATGGCCAATTGAAAACATTCTCCTAATGTCCTTGGCATCTTCAAACCAATCTCATCCTATAAGTTATATCTTAAGCCATTGATATACCTGGCTACTTTCTCATCCTCTTCTTCATAACCTCCTCTGATACCAAGCTTGTGAAATTTCTAAGTATAAGACATCATATCCATGTCGTTTTGTCTTAAATTTTGCCTCATCCCCTTCACATGAATTGTGTAATTAGATGGTAGGAATTGTTCTTGGACCAAACTCTTCATCCTTGCCCATGTAGAAACTCTTGCCAATCCCCTATCCATCCTATCATTCTAAAAACTAGTCCACCATGTCAATGTTGTACGTCTCAACTTGGTTTTGGAAAACTTAACCTTCCTCTCTTCATCCATCTCTTCAAACTCAAAATATTTCTCTAAGGCATCAAGCCATCCTAACACCTCCTCACTATGCATCTTCCCTTGATAGGTAGGAAAATATATGTGACTCTTTCCTCCATGTCCTTGTACTACTTTCAACAACCTTACTAACCTCCTTTCCTCAGGGTCTTCTATCTCACTTGCAAGTTGTTCTTGATTTACCCTCACATGCTCTCCATCTTCATCATTATCTTCTTGGTTTTCTTGTTCTTCTTGTCTATTTCTCTCAAGTTTGTTTATCCTTTCTTGCATAGTCTCTCTCCCTTCTCCATTTCCTCTCTTCCCTTTCTCTAGCCTGCTCTCTTGCTGCTTCTTGCTTTCTTCTTTCCCTTCTTACCCTTTCCAAGGTTTCCCTTAACTCTTCCAACTCTCTTGCTAACTAATTTTTAGGTGCCATTGCTGATTCTTCAATCCCTAAAGGACCTACTCACTAATTTGATACACTCTGATGTAGAGGGTATGGGACTTTGAAGAAAAAATAATGGTTCTCAGGAATTTCAAAGATGCACTCTTAACCTCCTGTTCTAGGCACCCAGATGGAGATAACGCCTAATTGGTTCACTTATGATTCAAATCTTTCTCTTATGGACCCAAACCCTAGGAATTCTCTTAAGGGACACAATTACACTTGTCTTGAAGGATTTCAAAGTCCCAACCTCTGACTTAGCCAAAAACTCACTTTTTCACCTTGACAAGGCTTCTAGCCCAACTAGGCCTCTAGTGATGGATTTTTGAACTTTCACTCAACTTCCCCAAAGGATCCTCCAATCTAATCATTGATTAAGATGCGGTTTATGATGATAAACAACATATCAAGATCTTGTTGGAACTTGTTTTGGATCAAACTCCCCAAAACCTGTTGTTTCCTGAAATTCAAGGCCTAATTAGCCTCTTTTTCAAAGCAACCTCATTCCATTCTTAACCCTTAACCATGAAACTCTCAACAATGTCTTAAAATGTTCCCAAACCAAGGATTTTCAAGTTTTTAGGCACCTATGACACCCTTAGCATCCTCAAACACAAAACCCTCATTAAATTGCTCCAAAACTAGGGCTTCTTGAAAATTAGCATTCCCAACACTTCCAGAACCTTCTCTTTAACCTTTCACCATTAGATCAACATATTTAAACACCTTAAACTCAAAAATATACCCCTCATTAAGGCAGATCTCCTGCTGCTACACGTTAGCCTCCATTTTCATGCACTTTGCATTGTGAAAACATGGTGTACACCCAAGTATTCTTCCTTACCTACATGTCATCTTGTTAGATTTGTATTATACATGTTAGAATAGATCCATTTCATAGGTTACATCATCATTCTTTCATGAAATGGATCAAACATCTATGAAAACCCTAAAAAAATAGTGAAAATTTGCACTTCCTTGAGGACAGTCAGAAATAATATACAAAGAATATATTGTTGTTGCTTTCAGGACATTCAAATTATCTCAAAACAAGTAGATACAAGTCCTTAAACCATCCAACTAAACAAATATTCAATAGAAATCAATATATCATCAAAAGAGCACAAGAAAAATGTAAAAAGATTGAAGTTTTCTTGATTTTTCCTGTAGCAGTCCGTACAGTACTTGCACCAACAACCCAACCTCCGTACAAATGAATTATATAGCTTTGTATAACCTTTCCCCAACTGATCCAACCATTTTTGATTGGTTTCAATGAATTATTAGTGCTAAATAATCAAAAACACACTTACCCCCCCAAAGTTGGAATTCAAAAATTTGAATTTCCAACTCTTATTTTATTGATTCCTACAACCTAAAAACTATCCTTTTATATTTAACCTTGATTGATATAATTAAATCCTTATAGACCTAAATACACCCTTAGGGAACTATTAGTCCACTTACATTGCATTTTGGTCCTAGGGTCCTTATCAGGACCCTCAGGACTTTTGACCGCTTTAATGTTTTTACCCATTTGAAAAGCCATTATAGACTTCAAGATGCTATAGTTGATGTTTTGAGATGTGTTAAAGGTCTTCATGACCCCTGCATTCTCTTGACTCTTGAAGTGTTCCTTGAAGAGCTTGGGTGCTCTTGCATCTCATGACTGCCTTCTTGAATCCTGGTTAGCCAATGTCTACCCAACTATCTTGTTAGAGACCCAACCTCTCTTTTGTTTCTTGCTTCCCAGAGTTGAATCCTGTGCAAAGACCAAAATTAACAAAAACATGGAAGGAGTTCCATTTAAGGATGCCTAATTCTTGCATCTTAGGTAAGTTCTCCCAAAAAAATTAATACATCAAGCCCCATTCTTCTTACTCCACCATGAATGAAACCTCAATCTACATTGTTGACAACACTACCCATATGCTCAACAACAAGATCAATTGAAACAGGTGTTCCTTGAAGGTCAACAAGTGAAGGAATTTTCCTTTGTGAGTTAGGATCTAAAATTCCATAGACATCATAGGATCCATCCATAACCTTGTAATACAGCCTAGAGGACTATCCACTTTGTCTCATTTATGGATAAAAAACAAGTTTGATATGGCACCAACATCTTTAATGATTATCACTAAATTTGACTTGCAAGAAAATTTTCCTTTTTTGGTACCATTAGATGTCACTGCATTTTTATGCCTCATAGGTTGCAGTGGTTGTTCCTCCTTTAATGTTGTTATAGATTACTATGTAATGTCCTTGATGCACCCGTAGCTTATGTGGACTACCTTTGATGATGCTACTCTTTTTTATAATGTAGACTTGTTTATCAAAAATGATTTTACACTCAAGATCACAATCCATTGTCATTCTTGTCTTATGCCTATGATCAATGTATTCTTCCTACATTTAAATCTATTATGTCCTCTGAATACTATGCTTTCAATTGATTGATGTGTTAGATTAAAAGCAAGTTTTGTGCATGTTTCTCTTCATCATGGTAGTAATGCATTGTGGTTAACGGAAATACCTCTTCTTTTCTAGAAAAACTCCATGATACCTTCGAGAATATTCCTATATTTACAAATTTCTTTCATAGATTTCCTCTAAAAGGTTGTATAAAACTCTGCTCCAACTTTTCACTAATAAGATACTTTGTATTTTGAAGTGTCTTTTCAAGGACTTCACCCACATCAGAAGCATTCCCTCATTTTTCTCAATCTGAATGACTATTGGGTATAACTACCTTTCTTGATTTAACACATATTTCCTCTAACTTCTTTTCAGTAAGATGCATCTTTTCTTCATCTTTCGATTGAGAAGCATCTAAAGTTTCTAAGTGTTGGTGACTGTCCTAAGTGCATCTCTTATGACTGTACTCTTTATCATTGCACCTTGCCTAATTCTTTTGAACTTGTGATAGAACATTTATAATTCATGGATTGATGGATTCTTCCCACCATTTACAATCCTCTTGCATATCTTGTGTCACTTCACTACCACATAACTTCATTGAATGTTTCCTTCATATCATATCTTCATTGTTGTTGTCTTGTTTCATGAGATCAACATGCATTGTTGATTGTTGTTCATTTGCACTTGTACCATTGGAATGCTTGTTGTCCTTGATTCAACCATTGTTCTTTTCTCTATTATGTGTAATAAATACATAGTCTCCTCATTCTAACTTTATTGGATAGCCACCTATCACATATGTGTGTGACCTAACAACTCACTTTCCTATGTGATGTGTGACTTCCCAATAGGGTTATGGTGAGAGAGGCTTGACAACAACTTGAAATGCTTCCTTCTTGTCTAGAAGATGCATAATGGAACTTGATGCATCTCCAAAATCACTTCTTTTTATAAAATGGATCAAGGGTCCACTTAAGAAGATTGAAAGACATATCAGCACAGTATGTTGCATCTTTTGAATCTGATAATGAAATTTGATCAATTGGTGTGATTCGATATTGATTTAATAGATTGATAATAGATAAATCTTTGATCAAGTTGCTCAATTTCCTCTTTTTTCAAAGTATGCTAAGCTCTACCCTTGTGGGAGCCACATTTACCCCACATGTTGTATTTGATCTAAATCACAACAGTAACCAGACTTGTCCTAAATCTGCACATGAAGCAAATAGTTAGAAAATAAATGCATATGTTGGATGTGTTTGATGACTTCATTATTTTGTGAAACATCCAAGGTTTGCATGCTTGTTTAATGCACTTATGGATCAATTTATACATGCATAGGTAGGTGTGTATGTAAGGATTGAATATTTCATTGCTTAGAGCTTTGCTCTAATATCATGTTTTATTTAGATGAAGGGTGAGGAGCACTACGGAGTTGGGAGGGACACAAGTGGCTTGGGGTAGCAGCAGAGTAGTCAGGCAACCTACAACCAGTCATTCTCAAGCAATGGCTAGTTCCATCCTTATATGCACATTTCCTTTCTTCTACTTATTCATGCATGAATTGTTTCATATGTTCATTGAATAAGAGAGTTATTCCCTTGGCTTGTGAGGGACATGTATATTTCAAGATTATCAATAAAAGACTACATTTGTATATCACATTTGTTGTAATGCAACATTGAAATGACAAAATGTAATCTACTTTGTCTTGAAAATCATTCCTTCATGCATATTGAAATTAGAAATTTTATGGTTTATCTTTAAATGTTTAAACAAGAAAAGAAGTAAACACTAAGTTACCTGATTTCAGTTGAAAGCTAAAAATTAGGTAATAGTAGCAATGCGTAGAGACCTCGTAGTTCGACACAACTTGACTTTTCCTTATTTGAAAAAAGATGGAGTCATGTGTTTATTTTGACAACTTAAAAGGACTAATCTAATGCCTTAGGGGCGCATCGATAGATGGCCTTGCCGACATTTAGTCATAGAGGCAACATAGTTCGATAATGACAAATACTGACACAACTGACACAATAGACTATGACTATTTTTTTGGGATTTTTGAGTGTCGTGTATTTTTTTTGTGTTTTTTAAAGTTTTTTTGATTTTTTTTTTGGATTTTCTTCATGACATTTTTTTATTTTTATGACTTTTTTCAAAACACTTTATGATTTTTATGGATTTTTTTTAGGACATTTTCTAATTTTTATGGATTTTTTTATTACATTTTCTGATTTTTATGGATTTTTTTAGTACTTTTTTTTATTTTTAGGGATTTTTTAAGGATATTTTATGATTTTTAGGGATTTTTTCAAGACATTTTATGATTGGCGGGACCATGTGTGAAATCCATTGTAATCAAGTGATAAAGGTGTTGCCCCTAGTTAGGTCTAGGACTAGGACTAGCCAAATTAAAGGAGATGGAAAAGGACGTGCTCAAAGTGAAAAGTGAAGGATATGTGAGACATGATGTCAACCATTGGTAGCCAAAGAAAGAAATAGTAGGAATTTATGACAAGTGTCGTGAGGGTGTCAGAAAATTAGGTATTTATTAAGGACAAAGGTAGATAGAGTGATAGTAGATGACGAAGCAAAGACTAACTACATATGGCACTTGTTTTCCAGGTTTTCACCATGGTACTTATCTAAAACACCACCGAAGTGGTTTTCAATATTGGATGGATTATTTCTCTTTACTATTTTTGATATTTTCTAATTTTTTTGGTGTCACCAAGATGCATGTTTGCCAGGTTTTCATTAGGGTGACAATTTTTTTATATTTTTCAATATTTTTGTATTTTTTGGTTTTCAGCCAAGCTCTCTAATGTTATGTGTAGAATTTATGGAGATGCAAACTATTGATAGGTTCTATCAATTTTTCCTCGTTTGGAGTATCTAACTAGTAAGCACTAGAACCAAATGCAACAGTGATGATGTAAGGACCCAAGCAATTAGGCTCGAACTTGTTGGGTTTCTCATGGTCAAATTGATTCTTTGGGTTTTGCATCAAGACCAAGTCACCAATGTCAAACTTTCAGGCCATAACTCTCTTATTATAATTGTGGAAAAGGTGATTTTGATATGCTTATAAGTGATTCAAGGCATATTGTCTTTATTCTTCTAACAATTCCAACTCATGCAACTGAGACTGTCGGTATTCTTCGCCATCAATCAATCCATTAATGGAGACTCTAAGAGGGGGGATTTCAACCTAGATGGGTAGGATAGCTTTAGATCCAAAGACCAAGGTCAATGGAGTGGCTCCAGTAGGCATGCGGATGCTAGTGCGGTAGGCCCACAAAGTGATATTAAGTTATAGATGCTAGTCACAACCAACGTCATTGATAGTCTTCTTAAGAGTAATGATAATTGTCTTATTGGATGCCTCAACTTGATCATTACCTTGCAAGTAATAGGGCATGGAGAAATGGTGTTGAATGTGGAAGCATTCACAAAGCTCATAGACATCTTGATTTTTGAAAGGATGACCGTTGTCTGTGATGATGGATTGTGGAACACCATAGTGGCAGATGATGTAATTAAGGATGAAATTGGAAATCTTCTTACCGGTTATGTAAGTGAGAGGAATGGCTTCTATCCATTTGGTGAAATATTTGGTGGTAGTGATAATGAACTTGTGGCCATTGGATGAGGTTGGATAATTTTACCCACAAGGTTGAGTCCCCATTGTACAAAAGGCCAGGAAGAAATGATTGGATGAAGTTCTTGTGTGAGTGCATGAATTAGATCACTGTGTACTTGACATTGATGACATGTTCTCACAAACTGAAGGGCATTCTTTTCCATTGTCGGCTAGTAATACCCAAGTCTCATAACTTTCTTAGTTAAGGTTGGGCCACTTGAATGAGATCTACATATACCCTCATGTACCTCACATAAGGTTGTTCTTGCTTCATCAATTTCAAGACATCGAAGAAGGGTATTGTCAAAGTTGTGTCAATATAAGGTGTCATTGATGATGGCATAACAGGTGGATTTGCAGATAAAGGGTTTACATTGGTTATTGGAAAGGTTCAGTAGGAGGTTATGGGACTAGAGGTAATCATATATGTCTTGATACTAGGGTGAGTTGGGACCAACGAGCTCACAAACCATTTCTGACTCAGGAATATCATAAATGGGAACCAATAGTTGTTCCACTAAGAACTCAAATTATGGCACGTTGTTGGGAATGTCTAAGAGAGATCCAATAATATCCATTGCATTTTCTTCCCTAGAAACCTACTCAAAAGTGATCATGTGGAAATATGACAAAAAGCTATCAACCATGTGTTTGTAGGGCATCAAATTTTCATCCTTGGTGTCATATTCATCATTGAATTGGTTGATAACCAACTGAGAATATCCAAAGACTAGGAGTGTTTTGATTTTCCATTTGATTACCATTCAGAGTCATGTGATGAGTGCCTCGTATTCAGCATCATTGTTAGTGTAGGGAAAGGTGATTTGGAATGACTTAGGAATAGAATCCCCTTGTGTTGTTATGAACAATATACCTGCTCCTGAGCCATGACCCATATGGGACCCATCAAAGTAGAGCTTCCAAGGTGATTTAGGGTCTACATGAAAGATAGATTTGTCTAAGAAGCTGGCTACCAAAGGATGATCACCTTATATGGGTGCATTAGTGAGTTTATCGACTATCACCTATCCTTTTATAGTTTTGTGCTCCATGTACTGTATGTCATATTCACTCAATATCATAACCCATTTTTCCAACCGACCTATTAACATTGCCTGATTGAGGAGATACTTCAATGGATCAATCTTTGCCACTAATTTTGTCTTATGTTTCAACATGTAATGTCTTAGCTTCTAAGTGGTGAAGACAAATGCTAGACAAGTGCATTCAATGGGTGTGTATTTGAGTTCATATATGACCAATGTGTGATTAATGTAATATATGGCTCTTTATTTTTCATCATGGTCATTATGTGCAAGAAATGCCCCCAGTGCTAAAGTGGTTACTGAAATGTATAGGATCAGGGGTTTTCCCTCAATGGGTGGCATTAGGATAAGTGGTGTCAGTAGATAGTCTTTGATCTATTGGAAGGCCACTTGACACTTGTCAGTCCACACAAATGGGATGCCTTTGCACAACAGGTATTGGAAAGCTTGGAATTTTTCTACTAACTATGCAATGAAGTGTCAGACGAACTATAGTCTACCTTGCGATTTTCTCAGTTCATTGATCCCTTTTAGGAGAGGCATGTCCAAGATTGCTTTCACTTTAGCGGGGTCCACTTCAATACCTTGGCAAGAAACTATGTATCAAAAAATTTCCCCTGAAGTCACCCTGAAAACACACTTCTTAGGGTTCAAATGGACATTGTACTCTTCCAGCCTTTTAAAGATTTTATCCAACACCTTTATATGATTGTTGTGTGTCAAATACTTTTGCAAGAGGTCATCAATGTAGTCTTCCATTAGCATGTGCATAAGGTCATGAAATATTGTGATCATGGCTTGTTCATACGTGGCACCTGCATTCTTTCAGCTAAAAGGCATAACATTCTAGCAATATGTACCCCAGGGACAAGTAAAGGATATTTTGTGTCGATCTTCTAGGGCAATGTGAATTTGATTATATCTTGAGAAACCATCCATGAGGGACAACATCCCGTATCCTTCTATAAGATCCAAAATGATGTCTATGTTTGGAAGTGGAAAATCATCCTTCAAGCATTCCTTGTTCAGATCATAGAAGTCTGTACAAATGCATATTTGACCATTTGGCTTAGTGATAGGTATGAGGTTTGAAATCCAATCAACATAATCTATTGATTTTATGAACCCTCCATCTAGTAACTTTTTGAGTTCAACTTTGACTAGCAAGGCAATTTATGAATACATATTTCATAGCTTTTATTTGACTAGTTTGGTGTTTGGCAACAATGACAAATGATGTAAAACTAGTGTTGGATCTAATATAGGCATATCGACATAGGACCATGCAACATTGATCTTGCATTATGAGAAGAACTTTTGAAACTCAGGACTTTCCTCTTCTGTCAATGAGGTTGCAAAGAGAATCATCTTGGGATCTTCAGGTGTGGCTATATTGTCTTCTATGGTGTCCTCAATGAGCATTGCCAATTTTTCCTGTGTAAGGGGAAGTAAGTTTGATCCTCCATCCTTGGGAACCTCATATAGTTTTTCACCCTTGAATACATCCTTTCTTTTAACTTTTGTATCGCCAGAAGGTGCCTTGCGGTTTTCACCTAAAGATGTGTCTTTTTTTGTTTTATTTTTGTTATTATTTTTGTGACTAGAGGATTGCATAGTCTCCCAAAACTATGTTGTCGAATCTAGATCTATAGTGAATCCAACTTTATTGTCCCCAATCAGTATTCCTTCACAAAGTCCCATGAATTTTGCAATAGCTTCGTCATTCTAAAAAAGTCCATAGTGGGCAGGCCTTGTTGATCCCAGTTAATGAGTTGTGGATATATAAGGGAGATACCATCATCAGTGTTGGTGAAAGGTGGGGATGATGCTGAAAGCATGCAGACTGAGGCTAAAAGGGTAAAGACAAAATTTTCCTCAAAGTCCCAGGTGGATTCCATCCAGTCATCATCTTTGTTAGACTCAAGAAAATTGGACTCGTGGTCATAATAGGGGGCAAATGAGTGGGAATCAAGGTCAATATAAGGGATAAATGCATTAGAATCATGGTCAATAGGGTCAGGTGATGGCTTAGGTTTGTCATTAGAAATATTCTATGGTGGACCAATCTTAAACATTTTTTCTAAATATTTCATCAAAGGAAGGCTCACCAAGTTCTTGAAACATTTTGTCAAGGTCATAGTCACTTCGGTATCTTTGAGAACCAAATTCACACTTGTGCGAGTCAGTTTTGGTAAGGGAATCTTTGATTGTCTCGACACTTTTGGAAACATTCATGCTCTCACCTGAAAGTACATGGGTATGTAGATCGTTAGTTTCTATTAGCTCAAACCCTAACCCCAAATACTTTGGTCTTCAAGAAGGCATTATGGGATTTCTCCTTCCCATCTTGGTTTTACTAAGGCCACTAGTTCCATTATAGCCTTTTACCTTGATCATCTAATAGACTTTTCCAGACTGTTGTACTAGTAGCGTAGGTAGGTCTTCCATGTCTTTGTAAATCCAAGATGATATATCTTCAATATCATCTTTATTCAGTTCTCCCCATTTGGTGAAAGTCATTTTAGGAAGAACTTTAAAAATATCTTTGGGCTCCAGTCTAAAACAAGGCCTACCATAAGATTTTGGAGACTTGGGTATTTTAGTGATACAATAGGAAGTGTTCAACTTGTACTCGCCGCAACCTTTGTCCTGGATCTTGATGTTAGGGTTGACACTTGGGATGATGGTAAGAGATGATATGGTGGAGATTGAAGGAGTGGATGTGGATGGTTTGGCAAGTGTAGATGGATTGATGTATTTGGAAGAGGTGGACATTGAAGCTTCACGATTAATTGTCACTTGGTGTTTAGAAATGCCTCTTAAATTGGTGCAATACTGGAAGGTATGAAGATCTCTAGATATGGTAATTTTAGTGCCATCGAAAGGAAACTTCAAACATTGGTGGTAAGTGGATGGTATAGCCTTTAAGGCATGGATCCAAGGTCGACCAAGTAAGATGTTATAAGGTAATTCAAGATCTAGGACCTAACATGTTGTATTAACAATTACCGACCCCACATGAATAGGAAGTGTGATAATGCCCCTAGAAGAGTGTTCCTCATCATCATATGCCTTTATGACAATGTTTTTGGTTGCATCCACACATGCATCAAAGAATCCTAATGCTTTGACTAGTTTTAGGGAGCATATATTCAATCTTGCTGCGCCATCTACTAAGACTTGTCTAACCTTGTGTTTATGGATGAAGACTTCAATATGTAATGCATCATTGTGAGATGGTTTAGGTGAGGAAATATCTTGGTCCGAGAAGGTGACATGATGGGGAGTAGTCAAGTATCCAACCATGGATTTGAAGTGGTTGAAATCAATGTCAGTAGGTATGGAAGACTCCTATAAGACCTTATCAAGTATGGCTTTGTGTGTAGGTGAGATGCGCAGTAGTTTGAGAATGGAGATTTGAGCAGGCATTTTACCCAATTGGTCAATAAGATTGAATTTTCCTTTGGGTTGTGACTATTTGGTAGAGGGACCGGGTATTATGATCTTTAACTATCTAGTAGGAGGACTAGCTATTGTGACCTTACCTTGTCAAGTGGTGACATTACACTTCGGAGTATTCTTGATGGCGATGGTATTAATGTGTTCATCAGCAACTCAGAGGTGATTAATTATGGGTCCACTGGAATAGTCAAAGGCAATGTGATTGTAATTAGCTCTATTATTAGTCTTTGGACCTAATGTAGAGGGGTTACTTGAACTGTGATCTTGTAGTAGGTTTTTATGAATGGTATGGTTTGAGTTTGAAGAAAATTGTTGACCGTCTATTTCAGTAGCATGAATTTCAATAAGGTCCTATATGAGATTTCTCAATTGTATATAGGAAGAAGTTTTATGCCATTTTACTAGATGATAATCATAGAAGGCATTATCATCCCACCATGATGGTTTGAAATACCTTGGGTTGTATGGTTTAGGGTCTTGCAATGTTATGACATTGTTTTGGATGAGCTTCTTGAGGACAACTTCAATTGGTTCACCCAATGGGGTGTACGTGCATCTTTTTGGAAATTGTCAAGTTTGATGTGGTTTCCCTTGGTCTTGATTATTCTAGATGGTGTTTGTGATGGGTGCTTGTGTGGTCAAAGGAGTGTTTTGGGGTTGAGTTCCTCTAAGTGTGATTGCAGGACCTGTCGCTTTTACTGCTTTAGCATCAACAATGCCATCATTGGTGATATGTTTTTTCTTGACCCAAAATTTGTTTTTATCATTAGATGGGTTTGGGTTTGTGTTCTTGTTGGCATATTTGAGTTCTCCTTTTGCAATAAGAGCTTTTTTGAGTTGAACTCCTTTTTCTACAAGGTCTGTGAAAGTGGTGCAATAATGGACTTGTAAATTGTATCTCAATGGGCCAACAAGGTTTTGAACAAACATGTTTACTTTATCCTTTTCTAGTATTTCAACAGGACATCAACTTGCTAGACCCACCATCTTTGGAAAAATGGAATGAATGTTTTTCCAGTGTCCTCTTGAGTAGTCTTACATAAAGTGGCAATGGTAATGTCAGTGTCAATGTTATAGGCATAATTTTCTACAAATTTATTAGCAAGTTCATCTCGTGAGTTTATCCCTTTGGGAAAGAGAGAAAACCAATCAAGTGCAAGACTTGCGAGACTTCTAGGGAAGAGTCTCATCAGATAGGTATATTCATATGCAACGTCCATGCAATTGGTTGTAAATTCTCTTATATGTTCAAGGGGATTCATCTTTCCTTTGTATTTGGAGAAGTTGGGTACCACATATCCTAGAGGGAATGGTGGCATATGTAAGCTCATGTCAAATGGGTATGGACATAATTCATAGGATGTGTGGGTCTTCTTGTTGGACAATTGCATGTTCTCCACTTGTTTTTGCAAGGTAGCAAGTTGAGCCATGAGTGCATTTACTATAGGGTTGTTTGTGGTGTCACACATGTTGGTAATGGGTATCCCATGAGTTCCCATTTGTTGTGATGGTATGTTTTTATTTGGAATATATTGTTGTGAAACATATGGCACATTTGAAATTTGTTGGTATTGGGAATTTTGAATGGTAATGTGTTGTTGTGTATGGATGTGGGATGTGTATGTGGGAATGTGTGTTCCAATAGTGTTAGCTTGTATCTGTGGAATTTGTTGCCCTTAAATGTTTTGATGACCAAATGGAGTCATGTGTTGTGTTACTTGGTTTCCTTGTCCAAATTGGTAAATGTGGCCATGTGGGATATTTGTATTTTTCCTTTGGGGAACATTAGTGTTGGTATTGACTTGTGATGAGATATTGACATTTGGTTGAGGTCCTTGAATAGTAATTCATCTTTTTTTTTCTCCCAAAGGTGTTTGATGAGATTTTTCCCATAGCATTGGTTGAGGACCCAAGTAAAAGATTTGAAAATGACATTCCCATACCATTAGATGAAGATCCAAATAAAAGGTTTGATGAATTTTTCCCCATAGTACTGGATGAGGACCCAAATGTAGCCCCAATAGTTTGTGATGGAGTTATTGATATTTGTTGGATTGATTATGATATGGTGTGTGCTATGGTTGATGTTCCCACAATGGATGTTGTGTTGATCGTGTTAGATGTGTCTTGAGTGGAGGTGCCAATGGAGGTAGCATTGATGGTGTTTGTTTCATTTTGTGTTGTGGCACCAATGGAGGTATTATGTTGAGGTGTCGAAAGAGGTTGGCTAGTCTGTGTACCATGGTCTAGAGATGTTGCTTTCAAGGTATTAATATTTAATCCTCATGGAAATTTAGCCCCTTGGTGTAGAAGCATGGATAAATATCGCTTTGAATCTTGTAAGAGTAATTCTTCTACAAAGGAAGCCACTTCAGGGTTTTGGGCAGTAGCTTCTACATCTTCCATGAACACTTGTCCATTTTCATCTCTTTGTATAAATTGTTCAAAGGGGTTGTGTGAGGGTTGATGAAAGATGTCCCCATATATGTGTTTAAGTTCATGTCATTAGGAAAGTTGTAAGGGTTGTTGCCTTGTCCAAAAGGGTCCATTTGTCTTCTCTTTCTTTGTAGCCTAGTCTTAACCATATAAGATTTGCTCAAATGAGGGAGGATGAAAGATAACCAAATCTATGTATGGAAATGATATGACACTATGTTTTTTTTTGGATTTTTAAAATAAGGAGTGATAATGTTGTCTAAAAGGGATGTCAAATGCCAAGTGATAATGAGGACTAAAAATGAATGAAGGAAGACTAAAATTTTTTAAGGTATGACAATGCAAATGCAAGGTATAAGGAAACTCTAAGGTGAAATCAATTTTGGTAGACTTTTATGAAAGGTTTACTAACCATTCAAATTTTGGTCAATGTCTCAATTTTGATTGTCAAAGGACTGTTTGTGGGACTAAGTGAAATGAGAAGTTGGAAAAGTGAGGTTTCCTAACTAGACTTATAAGCTAGAAATATCTCACAAAAGGACAAAGACTAAAGGATTAATTTTGACTTAGTCCAATGACAATCTACTTTTGAGGGAAAAGGTTTCACAAAGTATGGCAAGTTTTCCTATTCTAAATTTTGTAAAAATGAGGACCCAAGAGTTTGTCTATGCTGGAAGATGAGGGTGGATCCTAAGATGCAACTAAAAATTTGCAAAGTTGGACCGATGGTAAAAACTAAATGCAAGCTAAAAGATGCAAAAATGGATGATTTGAGAAAATCTTCTTCTGGTTTTGAACAAAGCCCACTGGGAAAAGATGTTTAGAAATAGATTGAAAATGCTTGGTCTCGGATTTGGACAGTGATAATGATTTTTCTAAATGATAGGAAAATGTGTTGTTTCAGGTAGCAAATGCATTGTAGAGTCTCAAATGTGTTGCAGTTTCAGCAGATGCGTTTTTCAAAACTGCATATGTGGTTCATAAGGTCAATTACATTGATTTGTCAAGAAAATGCATTGTAGAGTAGTCAAATGCATTTTTATATTTGTCAAATGTAGTTTAGCAGGCCAAATGCATTGCACAGAGTCTCAGATGCATTGCAGTTTGGATAAAGTCTGGTTTCCTTGCAATTTTGGCAAATTTTTGAAATTGTTTTAGTTTGACTATGGTTTTCCAGATTTGTGAAGGATGTTTCATGTGTTCATCGATTCAAAAAACACTTGGAAAACACATGATTTTGTCTTGAAGTGTGGAAACAAGCACAACCCTATGGATGGCAAGGGCTATATTCATTGAATTCCCACTTGGATTTCTTGAGCCATGCTTATTCTTAGAGAATGACTTAGAAGCTTGGCCACACTGGCTCCCCTCCACAACACTCACTTCTCTAGGTCAACAAAGCTTTGAGTTCTCATGAATCTCCCATGACAAACTCTTCATCTCTATTAAGAACTGTGAGAATGTGGGATGGCTTTACAACAACTGTTGCTACACTAGTGAATTATAGAAAGGATTTTGGCAACTACACAAATGGGTTTTTGTGAATACTCGAGGACATGGCACCTCACGAGCGTCCAACAAGCCACTTAACGTTTTAATCACTCTACTAGGGGATCGTATACCTTTAAAAGAAAAGGTAGGTACCCATTTTTGAATGACACTGCACAACTAAGGCCTACATACCATGAAGACTTGACGGTTTAGTCTTATCCTTTTATATACCAGTCTGAGTGAAAAACTGGTTGGAGTCATTCCCTCTTTCAAGGCAAGCCCCTCTAAGGTTAAACAAAAGTGAATTTAAAACTTTGTTTTTGGTCATCCAAGATCATACTAAGGTGCAAGGAGATTGCATACAAAATCTTTCAACCCACACTCACAAGATTGTTCATTTTAATTCCCAAATCAAAATATGTGGGTGGCAAAGCAACAACCCCTAAGTGTTTTTTTTTCTCAGGATTGCAACAAGGCACAAGAGAATTGCATTCACACTAAGAAGTTATCACTACACCACAAGACACATCAAACACTCATTCATTTTAACCCAAGCTTATTATGAGACAAGCAAAGTTCTTTTTTAGCCAATGCTATGAGAATGCAAGTTTTGTTCATTTTAATCCCATGAGTGAATGCATGTTCATTTTAAACCATGAAGTGTGAATGCAAGTTGTAGTTGTGATTTTTTGTTTGTTTGTTGCTTTAGGATTGAAAAAGATTTATAAAATCATCAACAAACAATGGTTAGTACCTCCTTCCAACTTGCCACATGCTTCCAACAACAGATTAGTAACCCAAAAAGCACTAACCTAATGAAACTGAAAAGAGAAATCTAGAAAATATTGTCAAAAACCAAAAGTATACCTACAATAGGAAATGTGTCATTCGGGCCAGCAGATGCATTACAACAGGTCAAATGCATCATTTGGGATGTCAAATGCATCATTACTATAGATGCATCATTTGCAAATGTAGATGTGTCCCGATGCATCAAATGTGGCTCAATAAATTGCATTTGCAGCGTTATATACCTATACCTACAAAAAATGATGAAAAACTATACGAAAATCAGCAAAAAAGTATTTTTCACATCAGGTTCACCACAAGTTAGCATAAAATAAAATGCATAAAACATACCCTAGCTAAACAATGAAGTACAATGGAGTAAAATAGCATAAAACAAAGGAAAAGCTTCACCAAAATGGTGCTTGCCCTCAAATTTTAATGAGCAACTATTGACCTATGACAAAGCCCTAAGCAAATACTGAAGGATTCTATTCAAAAGATGCAATGTACTCATAAATTTCAAGTATGAAGTATGCCAGCAAGAAGTCAAGAGGTATATGAAGTGACAAAATGAGGTTGAAATTGCCTTTTTATAGAAAAGTCAATTTTAAATGAATGGCCAGGATTATTAGTTGAGAAATGCCCTAAGATCAAAGGCTGAAATTAAATGTGACAACCAACAATTAGGGTTAGGGAAACATTAGGGTAAATTTTGAAATGAAGGGTTGAGATTTGATTTTAGAAATCAAATCAATGGACTAGAATGCATGTGATAAGGAGATATTGGGCACATAAAAAGAGGTTGCTGGAGAATCAAATAATAATTTAAAATTATTTTATTTTAAAGACTGAGTTGACCTTTTTAATTAAAAATTAATTTAATTCAAAAGTGGTGGGATCAAGTGACAGTAAATAATGATTTTAAATTATTTACTTAGTGGAAAAATAGAAAGTGGACAATTTTAAATAAATGATTTTATTTAAAATTAGAAAAAGCCAAGGTGGATAATAATTAAATAAATCAAAGAAATTTAAGGAATTATAAGAGGACATAAGGAATTAATGGCATATTTAAATAAATAAATAAATTTTATTTATTTAAATAAAGGAAGAAACAGTGGACAAATAACAACTAAATAAATTTAGGAATTTATTTAATTATAGAGAGACAAGAAATTAGCGACCATTTAAATAAAATAAATGTAATTTATTTATTTAAATAGTTAGGAGGAATAAAAGATGAATTAATTAAATAAATTAGAATTATTTAATTAATAGTTGAATTTGAACTATAGGACATAATTAAATATTTTAATTATGTTAAGAGGAAATACAAAGAAAATAAAGCTTGTAGGCCTAAGTCAATTTTATGTGTCTACAATAAGCATAATACAATATAATAAATATATGTATATACATCTAAAAATATTGCTAATACAGTTAAATGAATAGTATAAACTACTTTTACTCGAAGGTTAAACTTTCCCCATGAACGTGAATTTTAAATTTAATATCACGAGAACCTTACCCTTACCATTTGCAATGCTAACTTATTGATTATATGACTTTTCCTTTAATAATCTAACATATTTTGATACACAAATTCTAGTATATCTAATCGTCTCATTCATACTATAGTCCTATATTGATTATCAATCTTTACTTGCCAAAATTACCAATTGAAATATTATAAATATTGAGCAAACTCTTTAGTAACTATAAGTATTATAACTTATACCCATCATGACATTCCCCCCAACATTATTCACTTCTTTCTTTATATATATATATATATATATATATATATATATATATATATATATACACATACATACATACATACATACATACATACATACACCACAATAATTAAGATCTTAATCTATCTAACACCTCAAATAATAATCCCATAGTCAAATAGAAATAAGGAATATTAATCTCATGATTTTATCTAATTATCATAATTAGCTTCTTAAGTAAGATTATTTAGAGATATTAATCTCCCTTGCCACTAAATACAAGAATTCAACAAATAAATTCTCTAAGTAAATACCTCATTATATTTAATTCTCTTATTGCATATTTGTACCAATAAACTAACATGGAAAGATTCTTTTTCTTAGTTAAGCTTAGATGTTATTGAATTTACCATAAGGCATTCATGCGAACAAATTCAACAACATATTATCAAATTTTAAATCACATATCAAAAGAAATTTCTTACTATTTAATCATAATAAAATATTTATATATGTATTATTATTACGAAATGCAATGCATAAAATAAATTATCAGTTGTAGACATAATATATATCTTATTGAATTTTTAAATCATGTAAGCTACATTAGGGTGCATGCTGCAAGCAACAATGGCACAATAGTGAAGAGGGACATGGGCCGCTAGACAAAAGGCTCACAGGAAAAATGCCTATACTAACTACTTGGTAGGACGCCACAAAGATTTGGAAGCATAGATAGACATTAGAACTGTTTGGAGTGAAATGATGACATGCCATGGAACACAATGATTGTTGGTTAGGCATCCAATGCAATGCATACTACAATCATCAACTTATATAATCTAACTATTATTTGTCTATCCCATTACAGTATTGAATAAACAAACTCTAGGTTTTGGGTAAGGAAATTGGAAGAGACTCGAAAACCGCCGCTAGATTCAAACTGTTGCCCCATTTTGGTCACCATTCATAAGGAAAGATGATATCCTCTTCAGGATTGAAGACATTCATGGAATTTTATTTCACATCTCTTGGAAGAAAGAATAATTTTCAAGGAAGGATAACTGATTATCGATGTGATGAGCTCCCCAAACAAGATAAGGCTAAAAATAGATATAGAACCTATTCAATAAAGAGCAGCATAAACACAAATATAAAAGAACATAGGATATTTAATACCTATAGTGAAAGCACACAATTTGGATTTGTTGAAATGGCTTAAGAAACTTTCAAGCAAATGTAATTGGCAGATGTAAATGAGATGTCATCTTGAAATGTGATGATTGTCGAAAAAAATATTTTGGAAACGTGAAATGAGAAAGGACCATAACTAAAGAAGGGTCAAAGCATAGAGCTATGTCACCCTTTATAAAGGAAATGGCCAACACTAATCCAACTTTTAAACTTGAATCACTAAAAAGTGGCATATAGGTTTTGAATTTTGAAATAATGTAAACTAGTAAAATGTGTATTTTTTAGTATATTTTATGTTTGTATTTAAAAAAAAAAATTAAAAAATTATTTTAAACTAGTTTTTAATAAATTAACACTATAATTTAGTTGTTGATAAAATGCCAAAAAATGAAGTTACATGGGACATCAAGCTTTCCACTAAATTTTATTTTTTTCTTTAAAAATTTTTGTGTGTATTTATAACTTGAAACTTTAGTGCATGGTTTTTGCCAACAATTTTAGCTGAAAAAGTTGTGTAAGTATCTAACTTAGCTAGAATGAATATTAATAGATCATATGTTTGACCAAAATTGATTTTTACTTAGAAATACTTAAATTCAACTGTGCTGATAAGTTGACCCAAATTGTGACACAACTTTGTGCTTTTACCCAGAAAACAATATTTAGCCCTATGTGTGATATCCAAAGCATAATAGTACAAATATAGGTTTCCTACAGTCAAATTAGTTTCTCATCAAAAAGAAGAAAGAAATGTATTAATGTCTACAAATAGCTAAAGCAAGTCCTAAGTATGGGAAGGTGCCTCCGCTTCGATCTTATCATCCCAAAAGAATTAAAACAAGGAGTTAAAACTAATATCTTTGAACCTGTGAGAAGCAACTAGCTGAAAATATAATCCACCTTTAGGGGAAATCCCATATTCTAGCACTACCAATAAATCAATCGATAAACAAAATCCTGCTAATGGATTGCAGACAAGATTCAAGGGGGGGAAAATAGATCAAAAGAGAAAGAAGAAGAAACAAAATTTTGGGATTTTATATATATGTTTAGTCCCGACCAACAACAGAGCATAGTAGGTAGTATCAAAAACATGTAACAATATAAATTTTTGAACGAAAAAGTAGGTATCAGGTTAGATCACCACATAACAACCCAACTACCTTGTCTTGCAAACACAAAAAGAACCAAATACCTGGGTACGCCCACATGTAAATATATTTTCATCAACTGGCAAGTACTGGACACAACTACTCCAACTTGGAAAGAAGAAATTGAAAAGAAATAGAAAAAGACCCACACCAACAGATTCATTCCTCCCCAATCTCCTCTTATTAGGGACAAGAAGAATAGTAACCACTTCTCTTTCATTTCCACCTGTTAAAGAGGACAGGTCACCCCCTTGACCACACAAAAATCATAATCCCTTATAGGAAATTTTCTCTCCTCCTTTTTCCCCCAAAAAAAAACCCCAAAAATATTCACGAAAGGAAAAATAAACAATCTCTTTTTTATGGGGATTTCCAACTAATTATCTTTTTATTTTCAATCAAAAACTTTCTATTAATTATCTCATAAACATATAAAAACCATTAGCTAAATTTAACTACCACTTTTCCTTCTAGTTTTTTTTTAATTCCTATTACTAAATACTTCATTGATTTTTCCCTTTTGTAACTCATGCATTTTAATTATCCTTGTTTTGTTATTGAATAATTCTATATTTCACAAATATGCACATATCTAAAAGATTTTTCACAAATATGCACATATCTATAGATTATAAATTTAATCTTTATAAGCATTTATTTCTTATATTACTATTTTTATTTTTTTATTTTATTTTATTTTAATATTACATTGCAAATTCATTTTATTATAAACTATAATCATTTATTTATGTATAAATATTTATATTTATTTAACAAAGGCATTTAACGATTTATTTTAATGCATAATCTAATCAAATGCATTTAATCCAATAATTCAAATCCAATAAACCAAATGCCAAAATAGATGCTTGACCACCAACCGGGATAAAAAGCAAAACTTCAAACAACACGAACTGACTACAAAACTGATAGGGTATCGACCTGGATACTCATCCTCTTTGAGGATGATGGCTAGGGTAGGGGACTAGGTGTTATCTCCAATCAATTGTTCCATTGGGTTTAAGGCACGCTCAGACCTACCAATTCAGGTGGAGTCGATTCCTAGTACCTACAATACACAACACGGTCATGCATATACATATACATATAAACAGTCACATCATGAAAGGGAATCACAATGTCGCAGGGTACTCACACATGAGTGATGTGACATTGTCCCTTTCACCTAAACACATTAGTAAGAACATCACCCCATGACCAATGATAAGAACAGTCACAAGATAACCACATAATAGTTCATAAATTCACACTATACAACATCAACTGCTTAACATCATTAGCACATACCTTAAATATCCCTATTATTTTACCTTCATCTCCAAGCTTCAAAGCCAAACTACCTACACATCCACAGTGAGAATGGAGGGGCACTACAATGTAGAGATAGGTCTTGCACTAGAGCATGCACAACAACCTCTTACAATGTAATTTAAATATGATAAATTATAAATTAAATTGAATTAAATCATTTTTCATCGTCTTACATCTAATTTCAACTTTGTTTCTCTTGTATGTAGATTGATTTAGAGCATATAAAGACATTTCCAGTGCACCGGAGAATGTAGAGAAGCCTCACATGGTAATTTAATTTTATGATAAATTATAAATTAAATTGTTATTAAATCATTTTGAATCTTCTTGCATCTGATTTCAACTTTCTTTCTCTTGTATAGAGTGATTCAGGTTGTCTAGGTAATGTGCATGGTGTGAAGATGTCTCTTGATTATAGAGATGACATGAGCTAGATTATTTCATGGGTTGTATTTGATTATTTCAGGGACTACATATATGTACAAGTTTTAGTATTTCAATATATGTTTTAGTAAATTTCATGGACTCAATATATTGTTTCATGGGCTTTATTAATTTTAATATTTTATGGTCTATTATTGTTAAATTGTAATTTACACATGTGCATTTATGCATTTCATGTGAAATTAATATGAAATTGATAGGACATTCAAATATTTGTACTTTAAAAAAGATTCATAGTCAAGAAATTAATATGACATTAATGTGAAATTAAATATATATATGAAATTAAAGTTGAAATTAATAGGAAATTTAAATATTTATACTTTACAAATTTAGTGATTCATAGTCAAAGCATTAACTTATTAAAGCAGTTCTAAGAAATTGCTTAAGGTGATCAAAGAATTTCTCAAAAAATTGCTTAAGGGGATCAAATACTTCAAAGTACATGTCTCATATTTAATCGTAATTGATATAATTAAGTATTAGTATTTAGGACTCATCATAACAATCACAAAAGTTATACAAAAATAATGTTAATGTTAATATAATTTGTGTCGTAATAGGATGTCTTAAGGGGTCCTAATAGGACTTCTTAAGGGGATCAAAGAATTCAAAGTACATGTCTCATGTTAGATCATAATTGATTTAATTAAGTATTATACTTTAGGATGACTCATCATAACAAATGATATAATTAAGTATAAATATTTAGGATATTGTTTAATACGATGTCTTAAGGGGATCAAATACTTCAAAGTACATGTCTCATATTTAATCACAATTGATAGAATTATGTATTAGAATTTAAGATGATTCATCATAACAATCACATTTTATACAAAAATAGTGTCAATGTTAATTTAATTTATGTTGTAATAGGATAGCTTAAGGGGATTAAAAAAATTCTCAAAATTTGGTGAATTTTCCTAAGGCAACCAAATTTAACAATAATATACACGATATTTAGTGATTATACAATCTAATTTAAAGTTTCAAAGTAGGAAAACATGCACATTTAATGAACAAAATATATAGAATATTGATTTTGATATATAAAAGTGTAGAGTATAATTGTGTATGTACATGTATACAAATTTATACAAAACATATATGCCAATTCAAAATAATGTTTACAAAATGTGGCTATGCAATCTCAAAAATTTTTGAAACTTGTGGGGAATGTAGGTCTTCACGCCACTTGATATCAAAATGATACAAGCAATATCAATATATCATCAAAACGTGTATTCTAATTTATATAAAAATATCTATATACAAAACTTGTACTTGTATTTACAAGTATTCCACACATGTGTGTAGGTTGAATATGCATCCTCTCCTTTTTGTTTCAAAGTATGAGATCAATGTGATGATGGCTTAAGGATACAAAAAAGGATAATAAATCAATTTTATCTATTAACATACAAGAAATATCAATATATAATCAAAACATGTATTTAAATATATAAAATGTAGTGCCCCTCCATTTCGGCCATCTTTGAATCTCGAGTAAGTTGTTTATTGGTGTACTTAATAGTTTATATGGCTTTGTTTAAATTAATTAATTAAATTAAAAATTGATTTGCTAAGGTAATTCAATAAATTTGAAAAAAAATAGAATAATAATTAACTAAATTAATTTTATGAAATATAAATGTTATGGTTTGTGATAAATGATGAAATTAAATTGTTAATTAAAAATAAATGTTTTATTATTAAAAAATTAAATTAAATTGCTTTGGTAAAAAAGCTCTATTTAAATTATATTATAATAATTGATAATTATTTATCATGTGAAGATAATTACATAAACATGGTAAATAATGTTTATTTTAAAATTAATATATATAGTGGATTAATAATCCACTTATTAATAAAGTTTATTTTTAAATTCAAAAGATTTGAATTAAAAAAAAGAGGTATTGAAGGAAATATCAAAATGGATATTTCATTAAATATTATATTTGAAACGGTAAAATTTTAAAAAATATAAATATAATTAAAATAATTTTAGTTATGATTTAATAAATTTAAATAGTTTAATATAATGTAAAAGGGTGATATAATTATAAATGGTGAAAAGTATTACCTGTACTTGCTAATTAAATGGATTGGGGAAAGTTATATTTCTTGTTTAAATAAAAATCTTAAGATTCATCAATAGGGGTAAAAATGGGTGAAAAGAGTATTGATGGGTGGGGAAATAAAATTTGTGAAATTGCCATCTGTCCATTTAGAAAAATGATAGAACTCTTCTTTAATTTATTTTTTTGGGGGAGTTCGGTGAAAGGATGATAGGGGAATCGTCTACAAAATTTTGTTTTCACTCAAGAGTAGACTATGGTAAAAAGTGGAAAGGATCATAGGGGAATTGTCTACAAAATTTTGTTTTCACTCGGGAGTAGACTGTGGTAAAAAGTGGAAAAAGACGCTGAGAATTTTTACAGCAGAAAAAATTTAAGAAGAAACTCAGCTCTCCATCTCCATTTCCAAGCGTAGCCAAGTATGCATATGTGAAACTATATAATTCTTCTTAATTTTAGATGTCCTCTATATTCTAGAACATTTGAATAAAATAAAATAAAATTTAGCAGATTTATAGTGATGTTTATTATGTGAATAAACATATATATATTTAAATTTATTTATTTTTTGTTCGTTGTCAATAACAACTGAATAGGTTTTATTGCGAATTCTCTTATGACTGGTTGAATGGTAGGTTTAGCTTAATTAATTGATTCATGGATAGTTCATAAGAGGAATTTATTTAAATTAAAATTTGACTTATTTACAAGAGCTTTTAAAAATTGGATTTATTTACAGTTGCTTAGGGTTTTTTTGAAAAGATTATAAAAATAAAAATAAATTAACATTTAAATAAAAACTACTAAAATCAATGGAATGCTTTTACAAGTCTAAGACCAAGATAGAGGTGAAATGTCATGTGTTATTTTTAAAATTTACAATATAAGCATCACTTTTAGTTAGAAGATAATCATAGCTTATTATATTCCTCATGACTTTTCTAGCCACCTAATATTTTTTAAAAGTAGTTATATTTTCTTCTTTTTAAAGAAAGAAGTAGTTATATTTTATTCTTTGCAAGGATAATTTATTATATGCTTTTAAAACTAATTTCATTATTTATATAATTCCCTTTGGAAAGTATATATTTTTATAAGGATAAAATTAATTTATATTTTAAAGATTAACTTATATTTTAAAGGTAAATGGATCCTCTCTGGTCTTTCGGGAGCTAAATTCTATGTGATCATCAATGGAACTCCAGTGGTTTTTTTTGGCTCCTCTCAAGGAGTAAGGCAAGGCGATCCATTGTCACCAGTGTTGTTCATTCTTATGGCAGAAGCATTAAGCAAATCTATTCAAAAGGCTCACTTGCAAGGTCTCTAGCAGGGAATTTCTATACCTAACACAAATATTACAACCACTCACTCTCTTTTTGTAGATGATACATTACTGATGGGTAAAGCTTCTCGATACAAGAAGCATTGCAGGTCAAAATGTTGTTGGATAAGTACTCCTTGGTGTCTGGGCAGAAGATTAATGCAACAAAATCAAAGGTTTATGTTTTAATGCTAAAGTAGTCATAGCAAGACAGTTGATTTCAACTTTAGGTTTTCAAAGAGCTAAGCTTCCTTGTTCATATTTGGGTTTACCATTCTTTATGGGATCCAATAAGGATTTTTTTTGGAATAAGATTTTAGAAAGAATTAGAGTGAGGATACTTGCTTGGAAAGAAAGATGGCTCACACTATCGGGTAGAATATTATTGATTAAATATGTGTTAGCATCTAATCCAAACTATTTCTTAGTTGTTTTGCAAGCTCCCAAGGGTGTTATCCATCAAATTGAAAATATCATTAAGGAATTTTTATGGAAAGGAAATTTAGATGGTAAAAGGAAGATTCCATTAGTCTCATTGGAAAATGTGTTATGAAAAATCATCTGGTGGAGTGGGTTTCCATAATCTATCTACAAGGAATCTAGCTTTAGGGGCTAAATTGGCTTGGAAATTGTATGCTAGGCCGGATTTGAAGTGGTGTAAGGTAATGCAAAGCAAATATCTAGATAATGACAATCCTTCCAGGATATTCACTACCTCTAATCCCCTAGGAGGCTCAGTTATGTGGAATTTTATAATAGCTTGTAGAGATGTTATTAGCCCTTTCCTCTCATGGGAGGTTAATACTAGAGATCAAGTACACTTTTGGAATGACTTTCCCCCACTTCATTTGAATCAGGATATGCATTTAGCTAAAAACATCCTTTCACAACTTTGGGGTGTGTTTCTAAAGGATTATGTTTCTTCTTGTCATCCAATAATAGGCCTAGTTCAATGGAAGGATTTGGAAAATTCCCCTCTACCAGATAGACAAAAGGATATTCTTAGAGATATCTTGAAAAACATAAAGGTCTATCTTTCACATGTCCTAGATAAGTTGTTGTGGGCTCCTTCCAAGAATGGTTTGTACATAGTCAAACAAGGTTATAGATCCATCATTGCTCAAGCTTCTCAGTATCAGTCTCACAAAGCTTTTTCTTTCTATTGGAATGCTACTCAGTTACCTAAGACTGGTAATTTTGCTTGGTTAGCCTTGAAGAAGAGGACTCTCACAAGTGATCGTCTGGAGAAGTTTGGTATCACAAGGGCTTTTAGATGTGTTTTATGTAAAGAAGAAAATGAAATGATGGATCGCCTTTTTGTTTCTTGTCCAGTGGCATATGAGGTATGGAATTTCATTATGGGAAAATTGAATATTCTTTTTCCTCTACCTAATTCTCTTTGGGATATGTTCACTTCCTAGCCAATTCTCCATAAGTCTGCTCTATTTGCTTGCATCTAGATAGTTACTCTTGCACTGGTAATATGGTCAATTTGGTTGGAAAGAAATAGATGTATTTTTAAAAACCAAATAGTTTCAATTGACAGAATTAAAGTGAAGTTGGAGAAGGAAATTTCAGAAGTATGCA
>VDFB02058242.1:740873330-741030467 GCA_007258455.2 Sequoia sempervirens | reverse complement strand
CTTTAGAAGCTGAATATTATGTATAAATAGAGGCATTCTATACTTCATTGGGATGCTTACTTGCATTTTGTTGTAAATGTTTTATGAGTGTTGCTTTGTTTTTCCTGAGTTTGTGAGAGAGTTATTTGCAAGATTTTTATTATGAGAACTTGTGAGGGTGTTTGGGAAAGTATAGAGGGAATTTTTTGCTAAGTTGCAAGCTATTTTGTGAAGGCTAGGATTAGGAACCAGCTCAAGAACAATTGGAGGTTTATTCTTATAGGCATGAGGAATCTTACTCTTTTATGTTTATTCATTTTGATGTGATTATATTTTTCTTAATTGATATTTGAGAAGTATTAAGCTTAGGGGAAGATTTTTTTCAACATTTGAGTGATTATCTGTTGTTATAAAATTGGAAATCTATATTGTTTGAAGTTATTGTACATAATCCATAGTAAGGAGTGATTTTTTACATAGATATATACATATAGTAGAAAGTACTCAATAGAGCACGGGGTTTTTATAGCTTATAGCTAGACTTAATTGGATAGGTTATGGATCACAAGTTAAACCTAGTAGAGGATTCATAGATTTCTAAGAATATATAGGTTGTTCCTAGGATTGTAGACTATCATATGGAGGGAATTTCCTATGCATAGAATATAATTGGTCTTAACAAATCATGTTAGAATGGTGGATGAGCGTGTGACCATTCCGAAATAGGGGTGAAGAATACTTCGCCCAAAGTGGTGTAATTCGCCACTGGTTACACTATCAGTTCATTGTGTACCTTAATCAATCATGCTAGTCTAATATTTTCATACACGTAGAACATAGATGTTTCATGTGATAAAGTTCTAGTATGTATGTTGGACTCAAGGAGCACTGAGAGGGGGGGGTGAATCAGTGTTCAGCAAATTTGACTTTTAATTCAGATCTTAAATCATTTTTAGCACATAAACAAAAATAAAGATGCAAGCACATAAACAAGATGATCAAGACACCATAACACCAATATTTTTACGTGGAAACCTTGTTATGGGAAAAACCATGGCGAAGATTAATCCACAATTTTTATTTTGTTAAAAGTATGAACAAAAGGGAATGCACTTGCATTCAAGCACACTACCTAGAGCTCACTATTCAAAATAAGGAAGGCTCACTGCCTTACAAAATGTTTGTGATTACAAAAAAAATTGAACTGAGAAGATAGCATCTACAAATTCCTAGATTGAGTTCCGGTGAAGCACATAAAACAAATTTTGAACCTTCTGTCCAACTCACACTTTTGCTCTGCTCTGCTCTGATCTCCTACACAAAAACCCCTCTGCTTCACAAGCAAAAATTCACTCAACAGATCTTCTGATATACACTCATACAACTGCTCTGAACCTTTTCACACACACACCTTTTTACTACTCCATTCATATATCAAAAATGAATTACCGATCTCATAGATATATCTGCTAGCAAAGATTTTAGTCACTTAAGTCAGCTTCAACAAAACATGAAATATTCTCCAACAGCCGGCTCAAATCACAAGTTATATTTAATGCACACCCATAAAGGCTGGCTAATACATAGTTGGGACCCAAAACAATATTCTCAAACTTGGAAACAATTAAACAACTACTCCTTATACATCTGCAACACACTATATTCATTGAGTCGGCCATAACAAGAAAATCATTCTACCGAATCTCCTAACTTGTACACTGATTGCTACAACACCATAAAACTTACCAATAAGGTAACATACATGATTAAAAATCTTTTTTGGAGATCCACAACACAAAATGTGTTGAGATGATGGATTGCACAGCCCCTAAAGCTTCGGAATCTTCAATGCAGGACTTTAGCCATGAAAGATAATCAACCACAAAGAGAGGTGTTGCAACAATGGAATGTTGATTAAAGATTCTATTGATAATATGATTGATATGATATTGATATGATATATTACAAATGAACAAGATGCTTGATTATATAGGCAAGAAGTAAACCCTAATATGCATGAGATGTTGCCAAGTGTTATAATCTAACAACATGTGACAACTTGTGAACCCTATGGAGATGATCATTAAATGATGAGATAAGTTCTAGAAGGAATCTTATCCCACAAACTAGGAAGGGAATATTATCCCATTTATTAAATGATGCAACCTAGGACTAAATGATTTATGACCTAAGTTAACTTATGCTAGTGTAATAATTAATTAATTAATTACACCAACACCCCCCCATAAGTGTAACTTAGGGAGGAAAAATGCAATGATTATGCAAGATGATGATGATGATGGGTCCTGGCTATGAGGCCATGTTAGGTACCCATGTACATGATAGATGTAGAAAATCTCCCACAACCGGAGAAAAGGGGAAAACCCAGTGGGAACAAAACCCCTCTCCAAAAAAAGAGATGAAAAAGAAAAAATGTGAGATAGGATGGGAAGGATGGAGGACTCCCAAATACCCCCCAAGTACACCATCTGTCACATGGATACAATAGAGAGAGACTAAATAGCCCCCCTAGAAGATGAGATCACCTACAAAAATGGGAAGTGTCTGAAGACAAAACATGATCCAATGTCGACAAACAACTTGTCTCCCTTTCGGAAGAAACAAAACCAATTGCAAGTGGAGAGATGCTTCCCATTCCGAATAGGAATTGAAGGAAGAAAGGATGAATGTGGATGACGATGGTGTCTCTGAACTCTACTCAAGTGTCTCCTTACTTGATGAAGATGTCACAATCAATGAAGAGGGTGACAAACCAAGATAATGCAGAAACTGATGTTGAACAATATCCAAAGACTAAGATGGAATGATTATGATGGAGACTTGATTGCCCCCCCTGAATGAAGTGTCCTCAAAACCACTGAAAGAGATTTGAAGCAAATCCAATGGTGGATTCTGAAGAAACCTCAAGTCCTGAATGGAATGATAGGGAAGAAGTCTTGGATATGAAATTGCTGAAGAGAAACCAAGTGCCTCCAAGATGGTCTCTGAATTCCCAATCAAGGTTGAGACAAAGGAATGTGGATACTCAAGAAAACTCTCCAAGGTGTGATCTGAATAGAGGAGTGATATCCCCTCAAGAATTTCCTCCAAACCTATAGAAGTAGCCAAGTCAGTGATACCTGAAATGAAGCCATCATGTGATGTCAAGTCTGAAAAAATTGAATGTGTCCTGATGGATGATGATAGTGGAAGCCTGAATCAATGATTTTGGACAAGGAATCACTGAATGTGAAGGGATATCAACTGTCTCTGATGAAGCAGAAGCACTAAAAGGTACCTTGTCAACCTCTTCGGAAAGATCAAGGTAATCAACTTCCTGCACAACAATATCATCATGGGGTACTTGATCTAAAGAATGACATTCTGAATCATGATCATCGACGAATGGTGGAGTATCTGAATCTCCATAGATCTCCCAAAGCTTAATCCAAAGGATGTGAGGACAATCACAATGATCAATAGATCTCACAACATTGCAATCAACTTGCATCGCAATGATTTCCAAAACAGTGTACCTGTTGCAACTCCAAGAAAATTTCTGAACACCTTCACTTGGGCGGGGAACTATACCATACAGATTAGGAAATAGATCAAGTGACTGAATATGGTGGCAAATCCCATCTTGCCATTGCTGATAGTTACCCTTGTGCAACATAACCAAAGGAGAATAATATGCAAGCCCCATAACAAAAATTTCTCCAAGAAAACAAAGACACGGACCTTCAACAGAAAATAGAAGACTTCCAAATAGATATGCAACTGAGAATATGCCTCCGAGATCGACAAATTCTTCTTCAAGCTTCAAGATGTCTCAAGAATCAAAAAACCAAAAAAAAGGATACCTGGAGCTAAAACCAAAGAAGGTGACTAGACTGATAAAAAAAACACTGAAATATCTCCTGAATGCCACTGGAATGACCAAAATCTGACAATCTGATGCGAAGATGTGTGCTTTTGAGTCTAGAATGGAGGGTTGACTTTAGTTGACTTGAATTTTTTATGATAGCTGAATCTTGAAAAATAGAGTGCTCCACTGAAAAGTAGACTTCAAGATCTTTCCAACGGTATATCGTTTGCGAATTTTTGATATCGTATGTGGAAGATACGGCCTCCGGAAGATTTTTGCCTGATTGGATGTGTGCTGGCTAACTAGGCGCAAAAATGAAGCACCCGAGGCTAAAAATAATAAGCCCCTAGTCGTTGATGTGACCGCGGGGCTGGCTGGGGAAAAAAAAGGCACTACCGGATAGGCGGCAGCGGAGCGGCATGTCAGCGGCGGGATCAGGTGGCGCGGTCGGCGAAGGATGCACTGCCCGGGCAAAGAAGAGCCCCCAGTTACCGATGGGACCGGGGCTGGAGACTTCGATCGGTGGCAGTGGTCAGAAACCTTTGACAGTGATCACTGGTGGCTGGAGCAAACGCTGGAAACTTCAACAGAGATCGGTGATCGGTGGCGAGGCCAGATGACGGCAGCGATGACGCAGGGGGTCGGGCCAACAACTCTACAGAGCTCGGTGTATGCCGATGGAATAATTTTTGAATTGCAATACTTTGCAATATTCAAAAATTAAAAACAAAAACACCGAAAAAAATGAATGTCGATTGGTGGAAAAAAAGAACCCCAACTATATCAGCAAAATTGAATATTTTTGCCGACTGTGATTAAAATGTAGGTCGCCCGCTACAGGAAATTAAATTTTTCCCAATACTATATAAAAATTGCCCAAAAAATAACCAAATATTTTTTTTATTTTTCTAAAAAAAAATTTGCCTTGATGGAGGACTGAAAGGGAAGATTTTTTCCTGCAAACATGTACGGATTTGTACAAAAAATTGCAAACCCTAGATTATACCTCAAAGGCTCCCGGTTGAATCTACTCTGATTTTGACAAATGAACAGGGGATCTATGGGTTTTGAGGCCTTCTAGACGCAATGGAGAGGTCGGAGAGAGCCTGATCTGCACTAGAAATCAGCTTGGCTCCCGGGTAGAGCCAACTAGCCTGCAACATAAAACTCCAAGCCTGCTTGAATCTTGCACTCCAAACTTCCTAGATCTAGGGTTGATGTTTCAATGGACCAACTCTGATACCATGTTGAGATGATGGATTGCACAGCCCCTGAAGCTCTGGAATCTTCAATGCAGGACTTTAGCCATGAAAGATAATCAACCACAAAGAGAAGTGTTGCAACAATGGAATGTTGATTAAAGATTCTATTGATAATATGATTGATATGATATTGATATGATATATTACAAATGAACAAGATGCTTGATTATATAGGCAAGAAGTAAACCCTAATATGCATGAGATGTTGCCAAGTGTTATAATCTAACAACATGTGACAACATGTGAACCCTATGGAGATGATCATTAAATGATGAGATAAGTTCTAGAAGGAATCTTATCCCACAAACTAGGAAGGGAATATTATCCCATTTATTAAATGATGCAACCTAGGACTAAATGATTTATGACCTAAGTTAACTTATGCTAGTGTAATAATTAATTAATTAATTACACCAACAAAATGATGATCTGATGAAGCATACAGATCGACTATCTAATTGGATACCCTGTTCTTCATGCTTTCTGTCAGTAACACACTATCTTCTACATTTTATGTTGGTATAAGTAGATCTTGATCTACAGACTAAGATAATGACTTCAATTGCCATCAATGACATCACTAGAAGCCATGAAAAATCTCCCCAATCCATATTCCAACAATCTCCCCCTTTGGCATTGATGGCAACACTTAGTGAAAAATGACTAAGTGTCGGAACCAAAACTCAAAATTCAAAAACACAACAAAACACTACTCCCCCTTAGAATGTTAAGACATTTTTCACTGCTCTCCTCCCCCTTTGACATCAATGACAAAACTTTACGACTTACTCTCCCCTTTTTTATTTTTGCAAAAACAAAATTTTACTGCTCTCTTTCTCCTTTGCTAAATAGAAATTTGAGAAATTATAACTACTACACAAATCAGAAAATGATTTTGTACTTATCCTTTATCAGAAGAAATTTCTTCCAAGCATCTACTACAATCCCAATAATTATTATCAAACTGTTGTTTTCTGATGTCCGGTTGATGATCTGAATGAGGGACTCAAGAATTGTAATCGCTTCTTCCAACTTCTCTCCTTTCTTCAGAATCTCAATTTTCGACTCCATTCTACATTCAGTTAGATCTTTCACTCTCCAGAAAGTGTCCATAAGAGTGTTTTTGGTAGAGTGAACCTTTGCATGCTTAGTTTGCAACTCATGAATCTTTTTCTTGACAGCTCCATCCTGGTCCTGGAACATATTGTAATCCTGACCGATTTTGGTCAACTCACTCTCAATTTTCTCTAGCTTGTCCTTGTATTTACCAACCACATGTGGCCACTGAAGACAATAATTGTAGACCTTATTTGTTGAGTCAATGCATTTCCTTAACACATTCATTTTCATTTTCAGTTTGGCAAGAGATAGCCTAAACTGCTCCTTCAGATGTTAAATTACTTCTTCCTCTTTCTTGTCTAGAGGCATAGAGTCCATAGCCTCCCTGATACATTCAATCAATTCTTCTGGAAGTAAATTTTGCAAACTTTCCAATTCAATATTTGTGTGCACAAAGTATCTACCTAGAGTGTCCTCAATGAAGTCCTGTTCATATGATGGTCCATTTAACCATATGTCAGCAATCTTTTGCATTCCATCTTCCTCCTGAACAATCTACAGTATCTTTGTTTTGAATAAACCACCTTCTTCATCACTTTCTTCTGCTATCATCACATCCAGTTCAACTGATTTTAGTTCATCTCTTGGAGTGTAATCATCAAAATCTTCATCTAGTATATCCACAATTACTTGCTCTTTGCCTTTTTCTTCAGTTCTTGGAGATTTGTGCGTTGGAGGAATGTCATCGACAAACTCTAGATCCCTTTTCTACTTCTTCTCCACCTTACCGGAAGAGAGATGCCAACTATTCCAAATTTTCCCAACAATTCTCTAAAGAAATTTTCATAAACTTGCTCACAGTTTTCCAAAGTATTGAAATGCTTAAAAAAATTCTTACAAATAGGTTCATTTTCTTTCCATACCACATTGTCATTCTGAGGCAAGAAATTTAGAAAATACATCATAATGCATATAACTAGGGTACCAAACCTGAGGGCATAATCTGCATCTTTCGTCAATTGTACATTTTCCATCAATTGATCCTTCATCAATCCACATAGATCAAAGTCTTCATCTTCTATTATTATTTTGTGTGAAATGTAAACTGCGCCTGCCGAGGTTGATCCTTCCCTGTTTCTAAAGAAAAATTTATATGAAATTCCATTTGTAATGTACCTTTTTATTGGATCTTTGATTGTTGAAATTAACATAGCTCTTTGATCTCTTGTCACTCCAGTTAGGGTTTCGACTTCCTTATTCTGAATCGACTTCTTTTTTAGAACATCTCCAATATTGCATAATCCTGTTAAATTTATGATCACCTCTCTTGAAATTTGATAGGCTTTGTCTAGAGTAAGGATATCATCATCCAATTTGTTCAAGACAAACTTGACCACTTATGCATTGACGAAATAGGGAAACTCATTCCAGATGTCCAAATTCTTATGTTTTGCACCTTCAAGCCACTTCAATTCACTAGCTGGAAACAAATTTCTTATATCCCTAATCTTCCTACTACTATATTCATCCGAAGTCACTGTTCCTTTGATTTGCTTCATTTTACTTTCTATACTGAACAAGGTTTTCTACCAAGCACAAAATTTTGAAATTCTATGAGCAACTAAAGTACCTGAAGAATTCACCACCGAATTTGTTGTACTCCTTAGTGATTTTGTTGCAGAGGCTCGCCTTTTGTTCTCCTACAATGCAAGGTGACAAATGAGGGTTCCAAATACCCTTTTATGACTTCACGCAGCTAACCCTTTTAGTTGCATTAAATACTTTTCCCTAGGAGTTCTGGTAACTCTATTTTCTCAGACAGCAAAAGAAAAATTTGTCTGCGGACCTTTTGCTTCACATGTTCCTGCATAAATGATCATTGATACATTTTCAAACTTTTATCACAGCTACTGGAAATTTTTTGCATTTCGGTGCCAGCTACTGACAGGGGGCCAAAGGATCTTCCTTGAAACACTCCCCTTAGACCAATGGCCTGAGCTCAATTTCTGGAGAAATTACCAAAGGGATTTCCAGAGGCAGTTTTCAGTACGAGCTTATTTCCTTCATTAGATCCACTCTTCCTTACCCACGTTTTCTTCATCTGATCTCTTATTTCTTCCATAGTCACTTTTCCCTTTCCTTTATCATTTTTTTGTGAATTTCTTTCTTGATATATCAGACCTCTTCTATCCATGTTCCAATTCCTGTAGAATCTTGCAATGTGACCAAATCTGTTGCAACTATAACACACCATATTTCTCTATCTAGACCACTCATTCCACTGATTTCCTTCTGATTTGCATTGATTAGAAACATGCCCAAATCTTCCACAAGTATAACATTTAACATTTCTTAAATTGACAGACATACTTCTGCATTCAATAAACTTGTGACCTAGCTTCTTGCAATTAAAACACTAACCGGGAAATGATAGACTGCTTGAATTTATTTTACTTCTACACTGAGAAGCCATATGACCAAATTTATTAAAATAAAAGTAGTAACCATTAAAATTCTAAGCATTGGGTTGTATTACTAGATACCTTCTTCCTTTGTTCATCTGATTTCTTTGTCTAGAATCCTTTGCATCCTTCTATCATTTATTCAGCTCATCAAGCTTACTAGAACTGATCCTAAACTTCTCCTTGTACTCATTTGCAGTAGTGAGTTCATTACTGAGAATAACTATCTGTCTTTCAAGTTCTTGTTCATTGTTTCTGGACTGTTGTAGTTCAATCTCTAGCTGAATGAATCCATTGTTTACTTTGTTGCATTCTTCGGATTTTTATTTTAAGGATTGAGCCAGATTCTCCTCATTTTTCTTTTCTTCAATCTCCTTAGTTAGCTTCATTTCCACAGATTCCATTTCAAGCTTTAGAGTAGCATTATTTCTAGCAAGTTTTTCACATTCTTCAGTTATCTCTTTTATAGTCTAATTCAGGTGAACATCTTCCAAGTTTTTATTCTCTTTTTGCTTCAACTGATCACAAAGTTCCTTCCTCTTTTCTCTTGACTCATTTATTTTATCCTTCAATGATTGAATGAATTTCTCAACATCCACAAGATTTTCTCTTAATTCCATGAATTATTCTTTAGACTGATCAAGATCATCAAGTGCCACCATAAGCTACTGTTGAAGACCAAAGTCCATTGTATTCCAAGATCTACCTCAAGCTGTTAAACTTCTATAGAGGAACTGTGCTCTGATACCAATTATTGAACTCAGGGAACACTGAGAGGGGGGTGAATCAGTGTTCAACAAATTTGACTTTCAATTCAGATCTTAAATCATTTTCAGCACATAAACAAAAATAAAGATGTAAGCATATAAACAAGATGATCAAGACACCATAAAACCAATATTTTTACATGGAAACCCTATTAGGGAAACAACCACGGTGGAGATTAATCCACAATTTATACTCTATTAAAAGTATGAACAAAAGGGAATGCACTTGCATTCAGGTACACTACCTAGAGCTCACTGCTCAAAATAAGGAAGGCTCACTACCTTAAAAAATGTTTGTGATTACAATAAAAATTGAACCGAGAAGATAGCATCTACAAATGCCTGGATTCAGTTCTGGTGAAGCACATAAAATAGATTTTGAACCTTCTATCCACCTCACACTTTTGCTCTACTCTGCTCTATTCTCCTATAGAAAAACCCCTCTGTTGTACAAGAAAAAATTCACTCAACATATCTTCTGATGTATGCTCATACAACTTCTCTGAACCTTTTCACACACACACCTTCTTACTACTCCATTCATACATCAAAAATGAATTACTGATCTCATATATATATATATATATATATATCCGCTAGCAAAGATTTTAGTCACTTAAGTCGGCTTCAATAAAACATGAAATATTCTCCAACAGTCGACTCAAATCACAAGTTATATTTAATGTGCACCCATAAAGGTCAGCTAATACATAGTTGGGACCCAAAACAATATTCTCAAACTTTGAAACAATTAAACAACTACTCCTTATACATCCACAACATGCTATTTTCATTGAGTCGGCCATAACAAGAAAATCATTCTACCAAATCTCCTAACTTGTACACCGATTGTTGCAACACCACAAAAATTACCAAGAAGGTAACATACATGCTTAACAATCTTTCCTAGAGATCCACAACACAAAATGATGATCCAGTGAAGCATACAGATCGACTATCTAACCAAATACCCTGTTCTTCATGCTTTTTGTTGGTAACACACTATCTTCTACATTTTCTACCGATATAAGTAGATCCCGATCTGCGGACCGAGATAATGACTTCAATTGCCATCAATGATAATACTATAAGCAATAAAAAAATCTCCCCAAGCCATATTCCAACAATGTAGGCCACAACACCAACTCAGATTAGGCTAGTATTATGTGGTTTCTAGACCAAAGCTCTTTGTCAAAGGGTGGGGCCATCTTACCATATGTGGTAGATGTGCAGGGGACCTCAGTTATTCCATAGATGAAAAAAATTGCTTGAGTGTTGCTTCTCCTCCCAGTCGGCAATCCAAAGATTTGAAAGGGGATTTCCTGGATCAATTGTATTTCTATTGCCAATGGAGCTCAGTTGAGATATGTATGTAAATTGTATTTATTTCTTTGAAAGACAAAAAATGTATTTGTATCTAGATTATGAAATCATTTCTTTGGAAATATTTTACTCAATTCATTGAATGAATGTGAGGGATATTTTGTTACTATCATGTGTGCATTTTATCTTGTATTGAAAGAAAAATTGTATTTCAATGTGTTTAGCCTTTAGATTAATTTCACTTGTGGTAAAACATAGGAAAATTATTGTATAGAACAAGGGGCATGTTACACATGGTACCAGAGCGACCAGGTTCAACTCTGGAACCTTTGTGCTTGCTATGTTTTCCCTTCCAATATTTATGTGAATACTGATGTTTGGTAAATTATTGTGCCAAGATGGTGCAACTCAGGTAAACTGCAAGAAATTCAGTAATTGGAAATGAGCATTACCTAAGGGCCAAGAAGGAAAAGGAAGCCCTTGTTTGTACTATAGAAGGAAATAACTATGACAACATCATCTAGCTAAGTGATACTAAGACAATCAGTCACACTTTATCGCAAATAAGCTAAGAGAAGAGAAGGATGAGAAATGAAGAAAATTTCAACTATCTACCTCCTGTCTCTCTGGAAAAGTCAGACTCACTATCACTTTCTATGGATATTCCCTCAGAATGTAGTGTCATTATAGCTATGTTGTTTAGAGATCCTCATGTTTTACCCATGGATGAGATAATTGTAATTGCCTCAAGTGGTGAGTAAGAAGGTTATGTACCTCATAATTATGTATCAAAAGATAAATTTGAGGGATACTATCCTTTTTGGGATAGATAAGAACAAATTAGAGATGAACAAAAGTCTAAAGGGTATACCCCATTAAGCTATGTATCTGAGAGTGAATCCAAAGCATAATATCCTCTTGACTACCTAAATAGTCACTCAATGTAAATAAAAAGGAAATTGAAATTCTTATGAATAAATGAAAATTTATTTCTTATCAAAACTTGTGATCAAAATGGAATTTCTTGTATGTGAATGTTTGCTCTTTTGAAAGTTGTTAATAGATTAAGTAAACCATGATAGGATCTAATATAGATGAACGTTCAGGTATAAATATTTCCAAAAAGATCGTGAGAACAAGGAAAAATCTTGGAGGAAGTCAGGAAGTTGGACAAGGTCCAGATAATTCTGAAACCAAGTTGGATAATATCTTGGCCATCATGGATAAAATTAAGGCAAGGTTAGGAAATTTTGAACAAGAAGTAAAAATGAAAGAAAAAGAAGGTCAGGAAGTTCTATTTGGTGAAGAAGAATAAATTTCTAATGAGGATGAGAGAGAAAACTTCCATGACCATAATCAATAAAATCAATGTAGGGAAGAAGAATCTCTATCCAAATCTAAAAAAAGAAAAAGAAAACGTATGGCAACTAAGTTTTCAAGGGATATGAGAAAAGTTATCACACCAAAATTTGAGGGAAGAACTAATGGAGATGAGGTTGAGGCTTGGTCAATCCAAATGGAATAATATTTTGAGATTAGAGACTATTATGAGGTTACCAAATCTATTTGTGGTGTGTTTCAGCTAGCGAGAGAAGCTTTCAACTGGTGGATGAACAAAAAGATGGAACTTGGTCTTAGTTCTCTAACCTTAACTTGGAATGAGTTTTCTAAAATATTCTAGAAAAGATGGCTACCCCAACTCTTTTATGACCAAAAGTTAACTGATTTTCAAAATTTGAAGCAAGGTGAATTGTCAGTGAACAATTACTAGAAGTTCACTCACCTTCTAAAGTACATGCCAATGTACCAGAAGGATGAACATTTTCATATTAGAAAGTTCATCATGGGGCTAAATAGCTCAATTGGTGGTGAAGTGGATGTCATGGTCCAAAAAATATGGATCTAGCATATGAAAAGGTAGTCAAGCAAGAGCAAAAGCTCAAAGCCATTTCAACCTACCGGGAAAATAGAAACTGAAAGAAGTCTGATGGGTCTCAAGTAAATCAGGTTCCAAAGAATTTTGTTGGAGCACAAGAAACTCCAAGGAAAGTAAATAAGGGATCTCATAACAAATGGAATGAACCAAGAATATATCATCGTGGAAACAACAACAATTTCAACAATACTGAAAGGAATGTCAGGCAATTTGATAATTTTGCAAAAAGGAAGGGATCTATAGAAGGATGTTATACTTGTGGAGGGGATCATTATGCTACTCAATGTCCTAACAAGTCTTCAAGATCATAGGAAAATGGAAAATCTCTTCCTCTGCAATGAACTGCATTCCAATAGAAGATCCATGTAACTATGGATAATTGACAAGCCAAGTATCAGGTTACGCTAATGGAAAATCCAGGTATTTTGTTTGGTATGCCTATATCTATACATATTGATACTGAAGAAACTAAAATTTTGTTTCACGTTAAGTAGTTAATCAAATATCTAGAAAATTTGGGTTTATGGAAAAGTCGGGTTGTGGAATATGCAAACCAGACAAGAGCAATGGTGAAGCAATGATTGTTTGAAGCTAGGGTAGAACTTCCTAGTTTCTCAACTGAAGTGAACTTGTATGTAGCATCCCTAGGATCTTAGAATGTCATTCTAGGAATGAATTGGTTATGGGAACATAAAGCCAAAGTGAATTTTCATTCCAAGGTAGTAGAGTGTCTTGATGATTTAGGAAATTGGGTCACAATGCAAGGAACACCAAGAGAGATTAAGTTGCAACATATTTTTGCTATGCAAATGCTTAGGGGAAAAAAAGAAAGGTTGCCAACTATATGCAGTTAAAATAGAAGAACTTAAGTAAGTCACTCCTCAAGATAATGTCATGGATTCTGAACCATAAGATTCTCAAGAAATTGAAGAATGAGAAATGATACAATCTAGGAAAATAGATATAAAGAAATATCCCATTTTACAAAAATTTGTGGATGTATTTCTACATGAGCTATGTAGATTACCTCCCAAGAGGGTATTCGATTTCTCTATTGACATTGTACTAGGATCTGAACCTATTTCCAAGATGCCTTATATAATGACTACTACCAAATTATTGGAACTCAAGGCATAGTTGGAGGAATCATTATCTAAGGGATTGATAAGACCTAGTGTCTCACCTTGGGGAGTGCTAGTAATCTTTGTGAAGAAGAAAGATGGAACACTACGCTTGTGTATTGATTACCGGATGCTTAAAAAAGTTATGATAAAGAATAAATATCCATTGCCAAGGATTGATGATCTTTTTTATCAAATGTGAGAAGCAACCATGTTTTTCAAAGATTGATTTACGATCGGGTTACCATCAACTGAGAATCAAAGATGAAGACACATTCAAAATTGTCTTTAGAACAAGATACATGCATTATGAGTTTACATTCTTACCTTTTGGACTTACTAATGCACCTGCGTCATTTATGAACCTAATGATCAATGTTTTTAGGGATTTTTTGGATAGGTTTGTTTTAGTATTCTTGGATGATATCCTAATTTATTCCAAGGATGAAGAGGAACATTGCAAACATTTAGAGATAGTTCTCCAATGGTTAAGAGAAAATAAACAGTATGGAAAACTATCTAAATGTACTTTCTTTCAAAAGAAGGTGCAATATTTGGGTCACGTAATTTTGACTAAGGGAAAATGTCACGCTCTAGCTCAGCATTGACCTCTACAGAGCAATATGATTTCTTATCCTTAATACATATCTTTGTAACAAATGAAATGGTCACACTACATAGCCAACAAATGTTATTGTCTTTGGAAATACCTGTTGCACTATCAATTACAGAGAAACTTAGGGGGCCACCAAGTTCAAATCTAGACAAAGAACAACTTCAATCTAAGATTCTATTATGTGTTTAGAAAAAGGTAATGTTATGTTCAAATTTATGGGTGGAAACAAGCCTTATCAATGGTGCACTTGGGAAAATAAAAGTAATAGTCTACAAGAATGTTGAGAATCTTCCTTCACTTCCATTGTTTATTGTTGGGTATGTGAGGATCATCATGGAAAAAATGGGCCCTTAAGTGGCGAAAAAATTTAGAAAAATTAGAGTTAGGCAACTTGACGTAAACATTTGAATGAGTTATCTATATTATTTCAAAAATATGTAAGAATAGAATCTGTAGAAAATTGAATGTAGTTTCTAAACTACTAGGTTTTTTTTTAAATCTATTTGTTGAAATTTTGAAATTTCAATGCAAGTACTTAAATTTTAGGGAAAAAATAAGAAGTAGGTATCTATCTGACCCCCCTAACCACAATAAAATGATAATATTTTTTTATATGATTTTAGATATAAGTAGAGGACTCATGTCCCGTTGTGATGCATATTTTTTTGTAATTTTTTTCCAAGTAAATAATTAATTATGAATTTTTTATTACAACTTTTAAAAAATATAAAAACTCGTATGTCTAACCACCTTAACTTGGTCAAAACTTCATGAAATTATTTTTTTTAATCTTATAGTATGCAAAGCATAGAATGTGACCCATATTTCAAATTCAAAAAATGTGATACCATTTTAAAGCTATATATGATTTTCAATCATCCTATCAATCAGGACTTTAGTGGTAATTCAAATAGAAAATGAATAATAATTATTTATTAAGTTTAAAGTAAAGCATAATTTATATTAGTGGAAAGTTGAGAATCTCCTTTAAAAACCCTTTTCATTTCATCAATTTTGGGTAAAAAAAATTCACCAGCCACATACCCATCATATTGCCACTTTTTGGCCCATCATGATCCTACACATACCCTGTTATTCAATTCAACAATTACATAGGCTCTACTTGGGACCACAATAATCCAAAAAATGTCCCTATCACCCCATTAAGTCATGGTCAATGTTGTCAAATCCCACTTGAAATGGCATGGACCTTAACAATACACAAATCACAAGGCCTAACACTTGAAAAGGCAACAAATGACATCAGAAATGTGGACGGACAAGGCCTAACATTCACAACTATTTCTAGAGTGCATGAACTTGCAAGCATGCGCATCAAACCATCATTCACATTTGAATGATATGCACGTGTGCAACAAATCCCATATGTAGCTCATCGAAAGGAAAGGGAAGCACGCTTATTGGTATTATCAAATTCAAACTCCGGAATGAACACTCATACCAAAAACACTTGTAGGTTAGTTCTATTTTATCATCTATATTTTTTCAACTTCCAACTTGAAAAACCCACATTGTGTACTTAGTTACAGACTCCCTTAATTGATTAGTTACAATTTTTCTAGAGGTATGCAAATACATAAAAGCAGAAACAAAATAGGAATAAACACTCCTGCAACTCAACCATTTTACTAACACTTAATGCTTATGAATTTCATCTATGTATGGTCATCTTAATCTACTGATGGATGTAACTAAATAGCATTTGGTAAAAAAAAGTATTTCCTATTATTTCTATTCCTTTCTTGATGGGCTATGTTTATATAACAAACTGCATTCACAAGTATTCACTTTGGAATAATGTATTAAATTATTTTTGGAATTTTGCGAGTTGTATTTGGTAACAATATGTATCAAGTAACAATTTTTACCAACATGTATTCTATATATTATAGAAAATAGGTTAGTCAAATGCCATTTTTTAAGTTTTACTAAAAAGTCGGGTATTTCCATGCCTAATAGATGGAATATATAAGGACATCTATAAACTAGATCTGGGAAATTAATACGGCTTATGTGTACCATCTTTAAGAATTATATGTATCAAATCAAATCTCAAGTTGCATGGATCATATTTCAACAAGACTAATCATATCAAGCATGCATCTATCACAAACAAAAATTCATTAATAAAATTGTTGGACATGAGATTGTTGTTATTTTCTTTAAATGAGGATATATAGGATGTAAAATTGTTGTGTCCTACATGTTTCTATTGGTGTTGTACATAATATATATTGGGTTTAAAATTCTTTCTTGTTTAGATCTGTAGATAAACGGTTTATCTATGCAATGTTTTTCCTCGGACAATTGAATATGGCAACAAAATTGTAAGAAGAAGATAAATGATTTATATTCTTCTTCACAAAAAGCTAAATAATACATATATTATTATTCACTGAAATGAGACAACTTGTTGTAGATATATGCATGCCAAATATCACTCCAAATGGGTGAATGAGAAATGATTGGGCTCTTTTAAAGAACAATATCTTCTCTTTTATATGTGCACATGTGCAAATACATTTTACTTTTAAAATGGGATTACTATAACCACACCTATAAACTATGAATCTTGCTACAATGATTTGAATATGCAAGAGGTTTATGCACTTCTTTAGATGTATCAAAAAATTATTTGAATAAGATATACTCACAGAACTAGTTCTCATAATTATTTGAATAAGGGTTGTACTTTTCATTTATGTGTTTAGTCATGATTGAATTTTTTTTTAAATTCACTATACTTTCAGATTGTATTACTATTCTATTTCTTAATTGAATCACACTTTCCTTTTCTACGAATATTGAGTACTGATCATAAATTATGATATCTTAAGCTTTTAAAACTGCATTGTTGTGCTCTATCTATTAGCTTTTGGTAGAGCATGTGGATAGTATTCTAATCTTAGCTAAGAAAATTTGGGAGAAATAAATGAAGTGGTATTCTTTTCTTTTGGGAAAACACATCTGTAATATAACTACATTATTTATGAACCAATAACGTCACTTCTAAGAAGAGAACCAACATCTCCATTTTCCACCTACTTGCTACTGAGTTAACAACTTTAATAACCTCAATTTAGCCATACTTGTCATCTACCAAGTCTCTCCTAGAAGAGTCAACCTTTTTCAATTGCAAAGAAAGCTTATCTTCTTGAAAGGTTGAGTTACATAGGAAAGAAATTTGTGACAAGAAACCACAGTATCTTAAATTTTTGGAAGGCTCTTGATGATTCAAGTGTATCCTAGCAGCAATTTTTATATCAACTGTTACGGTTACCACAATAGCCCTATCCAATCCCATGACTATAGATGTATATTTCTACTGCTTGTTTTAAGATTTATGTTCCAATCAAAGACACCATCGAATTCAAAAAGAGTAGCTGAACAGATTCATGAGGGCTTAAATTTTGATACAATTTCTACTACTCATGCTACTAGAAATAGGAAGTTCAAAAGTACATTAAATTCTAGAAGTGCAAGTTGTCATTTCAATTACCCATTATTGTTAATCTATTTCTTCTAGATTACTGTTGACTTGAGCCATGGATGAGCAATTTACAAAAACAATTGAATTGTAGACAAAACAACTTGATTTTAGAGATGAACTGTCATATGTGGGATAGTGCAATCATCCATAAGATGCCCAAGTTTTTGTTTAGTTTAAATGAACAAAACCCACTAGAAAAGCATATTGTACTTAAAAAATCAATTTCTCGCTAAAAGGAAATGAGTTATAAACATTTTGCAGGCATAGTCTCCACAAGATAAAAATTGAACAAAGAAGAGATATAATTTTTCTCTACGAAAGAATTAAGCAAGCTTCAAGAAGATGAAACCCTTGCTATAATTTTCATAGGGACAAAAAACAAAGGGCAGAAAAACATGAAAAAAAGAGATTAAACATCAAAATTGAAGAAAGAAAAATAAATAAAATGACACATAGGAAATTCATAAACATAATCTATTGATTTGTGTTAAAAACCAAACAATAAGGAATAAAAACTACAATTAGATAATAAATATATAATGACATTTCAATATTGAGAAAAATTATATATCAATATACTAGAAGACAATGCATTGTTATGAGGCATTCAACAATATGATTTCACTAAGGGCAAGGGTTTTGTTGGAGGTCTCTTCCCCAGGCAAATGTTCATCCCTCACAGGAAAAGGTATGTAAAAGTTTTCCATGGAATGATATTGGCTATTTTGCATGATTCTTCCCTGTTCCTGTATCAAGTGATCAACAAATATCACTTTGAATTCAGTAAAGAGGAAATAGATCAGTTCAAGAAGAAATTCCATGCAATTTCTTCCCTTAGAACTCATTCATGCATCCAAGGTTTGCAAGTTTCAGCCATACCATGATTTTGTAGGAACAACAGACCTCTTCCTCAAGTTCTCGATATCAACATTATGGTCCATTCACAAGCAGTGGCAAGGAATCAAGTGCAAGCTATTTCGCAAGAAAAACAAGACGAAAACTTTGTGTGCTATCCTTGTAGAGAGGGGTAATAGTCTGCCTTCTGTTAATGGAGGATAGGGTAACAAGGAATGTGTATAGGGTTGATATGTAGGGTTAATATGTTGAATATGAAAATGTATGGGGTGATAAGCACTAAGTTTTTTGTATCAAACAATTAGATGTAGGGTTGTATATGTAAAGGGAAAATGTTACTACTGATGGTATATAGGTAGAAGAAGAATGCTTATAGCTATTGCATTTTGTATTTATTTTTTGACTCTCTTGCCTCTCATGGCTTTTTGTAACTCTTTATATAAATTAATATATTATATAGGCTTATTGCCTTTCGCCTAAAAAATAATAATAATATATATTAAACTATAATATTGACCTCCAATAAGACAAAACACACATTCATTGAAATGTATATATGCAATATTAATAAATTAGATTATAAAACAGTGTATGGATATATAATATTTATGCAAGCTCAATTTTTCTTCTTAATTAAGTGTGACCATTTGACAATTCATACTGGCTTGCCCAGTAACCAACTTTGCTTCTTACCACCTACTATGGTGGAATTTCAAATATATTACTAGACTACCTACATTTGACACAAAGTTTTCATGAAGGTAATTTTTTGGCAGCTTTCATAGATGTCGCTTGTTAATATTTCTTATCTAAAATGGGTCTCACCATAAGGTTTTTCCCTCTAATATGGGTTGTTCTTAATGCACTTATCAGCTTGTACATTAAATCTTAGGGTGCAATTTCTAGTTAATATACTCCAAAAATAGACATTTTTTTCTCAAACTAACCTTTCACACCTCTTTCACGTACCCATTGCAGATCAAGGTGTGATTGCTAGTGTATTTTCTATTTCAAATAAATAGATCCAAAGATCTTTAAATATGCATCATCTTTGGAAAGATGTGTCTCTTCCATGACACATGACTTTACATAAAAAATATATTAGAATGTAAAATATAATTTATATTTTTAAAACACTAGTTCATGGATCTATGATATAAAAAAATATACATATGCTGTTGAAAATATCAACAATCCGCAGCTTGCAAAAAAAATTATCAAAGGGAGTTTTGGAATAGAGTATGGAACTTCATCAAAGAATAATTGAAAGTGGTTTTCTATCGAATCTCTTAGTTATATATCCCTTGATAGACAATTATATATCCCAGACAAGCAACGATTGAAACGGCTAAGGGAAGTGGCTGAGAATCAAAATTATACAGGAAGGGCACATGGTTTTTCTCCACTTAATGGCCTTCACTTAGCTAGTGCACTAATTATTACATTGGTTACTCAAAATTGGAAGACATTGGATGTCTTCTTGTCATCGCGCCACTATTTGTGGACAAATATTTCATGTAGTCTACCTATACTACCCAAGCACAATTTCATGAAGCATTAAAATTATTTAGTTGCAATTCATACATACAAAGTAAATGATCAAATCCAAATCATGTATTACATATTCTTATTTCATAATGTAGGAACAATTATGTGTTGTATTTTTTACATGAGATGTAAAAGGAAAGAAGTGTAGAAGCGTAAATAAAATGAGGAAAATATGTCAGAGGTAGATTGTATCTATAACTAAGGTATTGTATGAATGTAACGAGGGATAGATAGTAACCATTTCAATTTATATTCATTTTGCATGCATTTATTACATAATGATGGTAGTAGGTATTTTTCACTATTGATTAGTTTGGTTTTTCTCAATTTAGAAGATTTCCACGATAAATATGGTGTTCAATTCTCCTCTTCCTCTATTATTAACTTCCATTTGACTTATGACTAATTAATACAATATGTATAATACTTATTTTGTGATTTTCATAATTTGTGTGGTTCATAGATTATGGATCATGGATGCTAAAATGTACAATGGTCCATAATATTTTCTTGAAGGGTTTCCTCATTGTAAAATGCAATTGGTGGGTTAGGGGGAAAAAGGAAGAAGATGTATCATTAGATTCAATGTTTCCCATATAAGTATGGCCATGTTGTACATCATCAAGTTCATTGTTATTGTCATGTGGCTCTGCATTGTTTAGGTAATGTGGAAATGGTCTTGTGTCAATTTTTAAATGACTATTTAAGGGTCTAATTGATGGATTTTCATTATCATTAACTCCTCCAAGTTTGATTACATTTTTGTCAATGAGGTCTTGTACCTTATGTTTAAGACCTATAAAAAATTTGAATATAATGATCTAAATAATTTGATGATAGTTGCAAAATATTTGATCATTATATGCTTTAGGAAGTGATTTTTTTGGACTAAATGAATAAACTTAAGGAAGTGTAAGTAAATTAACACTCAAAGTTTGAAGTTGATTGTCAATAGATTATTAAAATTGAGTAAACTTTATAAAAGAAAATCTAGCTTAAATAAAAGAATATAAAGTGTTATCAATTTGATGAACACTTTTTGTTACATTGTTATGCTTAGAAAATAACTATTGATATTTAGAAGGGTGGGAAGTAGTTTTACTTGAAGACCCATATTTATATCCTAAAAAAATAATTTAAATTAATTGTGCAAAATACAATTACAACACTAACTTGATTGACAAAGTTATCAATGAGAAATAATTCAATTTAACTATAACATAACTATTTTGAATCTGTAAAACTTCAATAAATAAAAAACATAAACATATAAAAAAACAAATTATATACTAATAATTCCATTTTATATTAAAAATAATACAAATATAAAAAATAAATTATATGCTAATAATTCCACTTTATATTAGAAAGAGTATTATTAATTTTCAAAATAATATATTATTTCAAATTTTATAACAAAAGCACAAATTAGATAATACAATAGACTATATCTATTGAAAATAACAAAACATTATATTCCACCTCTTCAAAAAGAAAGATATCAATTACATGTTTTCAAACAAAGCACAAATAAATATTATAATAAACAAGACAGATACTGTACAATCTAACAGCCAAGATCACTCAGTGTTGTGGAAAACTTTTTTTTGTCAAATGATACAAGGAACTGCACATGAATTAACACTAAATCAAATTAAATTCATTCTATACTCACCTCCAAATGAAAACGTTAAATCAAATTATCAAAGCATGCCAAGCAAATTAAGGAAATTATCAAAGCATGCCAAGCAAATAAAGGAAAGAATCAAAAGCAAGTGAATAGGCTGCTTTTTTCAAAACTGTAACTAATCTTTAAAAAAACTCATACAAATCCAACCTAACGGTTGTTTTGAGTGCGCAAGATTTAATCATTTCTTGCTTTTTCATTGAAGAATCAAATGCAATTGAACAGGCCGCTTCCTTCAAAACCATAAACTAGCAAAACTGTAATTGATTTTTAAAAGAACTCACACAAAGCCAACCTTAACGGTTATTTTGAGCGCACATATTTAATCATCCCTTCCACCACGTTTGCTTTTAGTTTTTCATTTCTTGCTTTTTCATGGAAGAAACGTGGGCCACGCCATTCAGGTACGATTTTACCTTTCATTCAGAGGGTTTCTTGTTTAAAGATTTGGGGTTCGATTATGAAGTGAAACAGGCTTGTGTAACTTTGAAACAGGGTATACGAAGGTCGCAGAAAACACATAACTGCAATCAAGAATCTTATATACTCATTGCGCTTCTGCATTGTATGGTGAGTCTCACACATCTTTCTCGACCTTTTTTGTTTGTGTGTCTGTTTAACCTATCACCCTGTTTTTTTGCTTTGCAAGCTCCGCTGTGATTATAGCATTAGTATATTTAACAAAATGTAAGTATAATATAGAAAAATTAACCAAAAGAAAGAAAGAAAATTGTAAGCTACCTTATCTTTTAATTTCTTTTAAAAGTCGATCTATTCAACAGACCCAAAATTTAGTAGAAAGAAAAACATTGTGCATAAGTTACAGTCGAATGAATTAGAAGAAAGATGATGTAGATTTATGAGGAATTTACAGTTAAAGGGAAATTGGAAAGGTTTCTGATGTTCTTTCGGTAAAAAGAAATGGGAGAGCAATCTAAAATTTTAGACATGGCCAATGATGCAGGCGAAGTGTTTCTTAACTATAAAAAACAATCAGGAAGAGACTCATGTGGTACTGCAAATAACAATTTCAAAAGATTTTTGGATAAATAGTATGATTTACACAAGAAAATTGTGGAATCATTAGCTTTAGCCAATGCATAATCAATTTCTTGGATAAATAACATGTTTTATTGGAGAAAAATGTGTACTATCATAATAAGTAGATGCTAATGAGAAAATTTAGCCCATGCAAATGGTAGTATTAAATTTGATATTACCATCTAATCCACTGATGCCTTCAATGCTAATGATGGCATACCCACGAGCATATCTAAATTGTCCAGTCCCTCCAACCACAGATATCTCTCTTGGAGAGTTCTGGAAGAAGCGATCAGTGCCCTGAAAGTCAAGGGTGCTGCCATTATATCTCTTATTCTCAAACACTAGAGAGAAAACCATGTTAATAGAGGCGCCCTCCACATCTGAATTAGAATAAAATCCTTTGACCCTTCCCACGATGCTGGAGGATCTCTCAGGCTTTTCAGTCAGAAGGTCGTCTATAACCAACACCGTTCCAAACCCTAAAAGATTTGAGGACGTTCCATTTACTAACAATGTCGTGCATGTAGAAAACCATATTTTTCTCATGTGGAAAACACCAAGAACTAGATATTAGGGCAAGGAAAACAAGGCTAAGGAATGCCATTTGTGAAGCCATTGCAGAGCACAGAGCAGGCTTTCTATATTATACTTACATTTTGTTAAATATACTAATGCTATAATTAATTCTGGTTAGCTCTATTATATTATAAAATAATTTTTAGACTTCTTGTTGTTTGCATGTGAAATGGTATGAACTATTTCCCTCTTTTTGTTATGAAGATTTAAGCAGTGTTGGCCATTGTGTGTTAGCTAGTTGTCATGGTGGGTTTGGTTATGTGGTTTCTGCCAGGAATTACCTGCCTTGAAATCAGGGGGACACTTGCATATACTATCCTGTGTTATGCACCAATTAAAAATCTAAAATATCAAAGGCTTGCCACAATTTTTCAATGTTGTAGCCAAAGGAATCACTCTTCTCCCACAAGTAAACGGGTGGAGAATTGTGCCACAAAGAAGCCATACTTTCTAAGATCACCACTACCATAAAACACACCCTCAACATATTAATAGTAGTTTCAAGGGAGTTTAAATAAATTCGGTCAAACACCAACATAGGAGGAAATGAAAGCTGAAAATCCATCAGTATAGAGGCACAAAAAAATGGATGCACCGAAAATATGGAGTACCATAAACATACTCATCAGAGAAAATGAGAGAAACAGGTGTATCCTATTGTACCCAAATCCTACGTAACAATCAAAACAAAGTTAGAGAAAAATAAAGTTGGGAACAACTGTGATCCACATCACAAGATCGCACATATCCAACATGGCTGAGGAAGGATAGATTAGACACGGGAATGACAGGTGTCAAGCAAGCAAGAGGGATACAGAATAATAGATATTGAATCAATTACAGTAATCATGAATTAACACCAACGATCATTTCACATCAGTAACATTACTACCACATGAAAAATAAATCATAACCCAAGAAAACAAGACCACTTGGATTGCCATATCACCCTCAAGAATCCTTACAAATGTAGAAGTAACATTGCCATATTGGTCTTGCACCGTCCAGATCCAGCAATTGACAGTAAACAGACAACCTTTTCATACAATGGGCAAGCAAAGGCATATACGATTGATTTTAAGGAACTTCTCTCCTTTCCTGCTGTCAAAGCAAGGAGGATTTATCTCTGGCCCCTACATTAACAGTTTGAAAACAACCATTCTCACTACTTGTATACAATTAGCAGTTTGAAAACAACCATTCTCACTACTTGTATACAATTAACAGTTACAAAACAACCATTCTCACTACTTGTATACAATTTTCTGTTTATACTTCATTTTCATTATATTGGATTTTCTTTCATGAAGACATTGATTTCCTAAGTTCAGAAGAATTCAAGTTTTCTACCACTGGATGGAGAGCTTCTATCAAGTTGAGCAAAACTTGCAGTTTCTATGGGAGATAATGGCCTGCTTGAGCTAAGAGATGCTTCTGTAACAGGACAGCCCTGATGTAATTTGTCTATTGGATTGCATTTCATATCAACCTATAAAAAGAGATCGATACACACGGAAGCCACTATTGTCACATTAAGGGTCTCTAAAATATTAAAAAAATTACAAGTTCATTTCTACCTCACATCCATCCCAATGACAATTCAGCGAACCTAGCACAATGTCAAAATTATGTCATTCAGGCTATTGCTTTTTCTGAAATGTTGTGTACTGAGCTTTATATTATTAAACTTGGGCCTCTGTGCTGTTGCTATCAAAGCCATCAAAATCATGGCTGGATGTGCTCTCACTATTTTCTACCATGCCAGAGTCATCCTCAAACCGTGCAACTGTTTCCAGCAGTTCTGACTGAAGAGATGGACGATTCTCCCTCAAATATTTGAATCCTTCTGACTGCACAACCTCTGGATGATAAAATCAAGATGTGCTCTTTAGTACTGTAAAATGCACTGGTATTACTCAAAACTAGGAGCTACCATGATATGTTTAGTATAAACGAAGATTTATCTCACATACCTTCCAAATTTGATGCAGCAAACTTAAGAAACTCAAATTTCAGCTGAGAAGATAGATAGCATTGATCCAGTGATAGAATTGTACAAACATTGTCTATGGATATGCTTTGAAAGATTCTTGCCTCACACAAACTCTTTAATCTATCTAGCATAAACCGATTTGCTACTGCAAGTAAACATTCAGCCATTGACCAAGACATCGAAGGGCAAGGAGGTGAAGTAGTCACTGGCGATGACCATACGTGTTCATCCATATCTGGAAGGGTATCTCTATAGATAAAATGTAACACAGCCTGCATTACATTCAACAGAACAACACATATAAAATCAGTCCAGTGAATATAGATACAATCTCTTTCAAACTAATGTAATTGGAAGAAATGGTTTCATGATCATTGGCAAAACAAAGCTTACCTTGAACACTTTTGGCTGCATGTCTCCAATGAAAATTTCTTTATTTTTCTGCTCCTGTGAGGACCCAAAAAACTGGGATTTGAAAACAGGGGAACGAGCTGCGAGCACCAATCTGTGAGCATAAAATTTCTCCCCTGCTACACTAAATATGATCTCTACAATTTCCTCATTCTCCATCAGCTCCCCAAATTGTTGACTCAGGTTTGTTTCAGGGATGTCAACATGGTGTGAGTTAGGGCTTTCAGTCACAAATGTATCATCCTTTACAAAGTCAGATGTAACCCATAGAGATCCCAAGATTGTGAAATGCACAAAAAAGTAAAAACAAGTGAGAAAAAGAGGTAAACAGATTATAGTGGGCTCCCTTGTTATACGGGGCCCCAATTCTCCAAATCATATATATCTGCTACCATGTATTACCAATAGTGTTGTGTATAGCAACAACATGAGAGTTGAATATCAGAGAGTGAAGACCACTAGAGCAAATATTTTGTACAACGGAATATGGAATACCCATCAGCCATGTAAGAAGAATTTGCTCTATGCATGTAAAACACAATAAGAATGATGAGGGAATTGATGTCCTTGCAAGTAGCTATGTGAAAGCATGCATAACAGGTCTAAATAAGTTCCCATTAAGAACTGCAAATACTAACCAATGATTGCCACAGTTTGGCATATTTGAAAGTTATAGACCAGCCTTGTTTATGTTTCTGCCAAGACAACATTACAAATAATTAAAATGAGAGCATGCCATTTTATATTAGAGGAGAATCCTTAGGAAATGAAGAAAAACACTTTGTATTTTCATTGTATATGTTAATTTTGATTTAAAGATGAATAGAAAGCTATGTATTAAATCTCTAAGAAAAATATAACAGATCAAAGTAAATTTTTCTTTAAATTTTGAGTATGGGCATCTATCAAAGGATAAAAGAAGGGGGGTTGTGTCATGTTGTCATTGTAATTGTCATAGTAGACATGCATGTAACATGTGGAAGCATGAACAAGGCATGTGAATATTTTACAGAATGCCACATAGCAAGCTGCTCACGAGACATTAGAAAGGAGTTCAATTTTATTTTAATAACATTAAATAATAAGATTTTAATTTAATATGTATCTTCAATTTTATATTAATATTTTACATATACATAATAAATAATTATTATTTTTCTTATTATGCTATTTATACTCAATTTTATATTAATGTTTTGCATGAAATTATATGTTAAAATAATTTCATTTATTTTTAAAATTAAAAAAAAAAGAAAGAATAAAATAAAAACTTTAAAACAAAATATGCAAAATCAATAATAATTTTCTTTTTAATAAATACAGGAGAGAAGCAAAGGATTGACATGAAGATGAGAAGAATGTGATTGAGCACTTACAAACAAAATTAAAGTATTAATAAGGTATGCAATTTTTTCTTCACCAATTTTATATCTTTATGTGGTAGGTGTCATTACATTACAATGTTCCTCCACCATGTTTGAATGGTGTCCAAAATTAATGACTATATTTTGTGCATTTGTAATCAATTTTTATATTTTGTGCATTTGTAATCAATTTTTGAGTGTGCTCTCACTTTACCCTTACTCTTATCTCTCTATTTCTTTGCATGTCTAAATGTCTTGATAGTTATTGTTTTTTATATTTATCATTTACATCAATGTAATCAAATAATATCCATTCATAGAGTGATGTTTTATTGATTGAAAAAGAAAATTTATTGACTACAATTTTAGAAGACATATGTTGTGACACTTACTATTGTATATGATATGGTATTCTAAAATAATCTCTTTTCATTAAGCTTATGCACTGATTAATCTATTGCTAAGACTACACTTTAAAAATAAAAGAAGACATAGGTCTTAGGATTGACAAAATCAATACAAAATCTTCGATGTTATATAATTTTATTTTATTTTAATGTTTTGTCACATAGGATTTCCATCAAACTCTGACATAGAAGATATCAACTCATCTGCTATTATAAAGTCCTTCCTATTTCTATCAAGCACATAGAATCATTTTTTGGTGTCAAAACATGTGATTTCAATGTTTTTGGAGTTCATCAACTTTTTGATTGTTTGATTCCCTATTGGATTTCTCATTTGTGTGTAAACCAATTTTTGGCCTAGCACTTGGCTTGATAGATTCGCTTGGACCCTAATAATCAGAAAGAAAATTGAATGTTGATTTAAAAATTGACCATCAAGATTTTTGTATAAAATAAATAAATACCCAAAATTACGACATTAGAAGCTACTCGTGAGACATTAGAAATCAGTTCAATTTTTATGCCACCTAAATTTTCGAGGATGATAATTTCATTGACTTTTACAAATCAAAAAATGGAATGTTCACGAGCATAAATGGCCAATACAAAATAGATAGCAACTATTTAGAAGGAAGGAAAATCAAAGTAATAGTTGAACATTAGAAAATAAGGATTTTATTTAAGTGCACAGTTTTCAAGACACAAAAGGACATAATTATCTACTAAAGATGGGTTAACAATTCTTTAGCATCTATCCCACAATCTTTGTTGCTGATTTGACTACATAGTTCAAGCATTTTGTTTTCTTTTTTAAATGGTACAAGAAAATCATACAAAAAGTTATCAATATGTTTATGATAATCATGTTCCACTTCCAAATCTTTGTGTTCAATATTATGCTATCAATGTTATGTTGCTTGTACCATCCTTCATGATAAGAAATCAAAATTAGTATAACTTCAATATTTTAAGAGTAAATGACACCTTGATATTTCTCCTTCTAAGTCTATATAGCTTCCAATAGTGAAAATAACTAGTTTATTTTGAACATGGTATTAACTTGAGATTCCATTCATTTGATGTTGTGATTGAACAAATTGAACATCTCACTTTGTACTTTCTTTCTTTGCATTGTTTTTCCTTCTTTCTTTTTGTTTTTATGTCTTTCTCCATCTAACTTTCTATTTTTTCATCTCTTTTTTCTTTGATTTCTCTAGTGTTTTAAATTTCTTTTTTTCTTGGTTCAATTGTCTATTTCTTTCCTTTTTCTTTTCTATTCTTTCATTGTCAATACTTTTTTAATTTCCTTATATTTTTATTTCATAATTGTTCACTTTTTCCTATTTGTTATCAAGCTTACTTTGTGTTTATTATATATACTCTTTTTATATCTATTTATTTCATTTGTTCTCTATGTACCTCTCTTTTTCTTTATCACTCTTTTAATATTACCTCTCTATTCTCTATTTATCTTTACATTTTTCTTACTTCTTTTTTTATGTTAAATTATTTTCTTCTTTTATTCCTCTTTTTTTCTCTATCAAATTCTTTCTTTATTTTCTCTCTTTTTCTCTCTATCTATCTCTTTCTATTTATTTGTCATTTGCTCTAGTTTACTTTCCTTCTTTCTATTGTTCTTTTTCTTTCTTTTTTTTATCATTATTTTCAAGCTTACCTCTCTTCCATCGTTCTCTCCCTTTTCTCTTTTCTCGTCTTTTTTTTCTATTAAATCTTTTGTTTCCATCTCTCTCTCTGTTGGTGTTTTGTCCTCTCTTCCATCGTTCTCTCCCTTTTTTCTTTTCTCATCTTTTTTTTTTCTATTAAATCTTTTGTTTCCATCTCTCTCTCTCTCTGTTGGTGTTTTGTCTCTTTTTTGTTGTCTCTCTTTCTTGCTTTGTTTGTTTCTTGGTGTTTATCTCATTCTTTGTTTTACCATTTGTTTTCGTCTCCAAATTTTTTAATATTACCTCGCATTTTACCTTTTCTCTTTGTTTACTTTTTTCATTCATTCATCTTTATATGATTTTTTTTTCATTTTATTTGCCTCTCTCTCTCTCTCTCTCTTGTTGGTGTTTTGTCTCTTTTTTGTTCTTTCTCTCTTTCTTGATTTGTTTCTTTCTTGTCATTTAAATCGCTCTCTCATATTTCTTATTTCTTTCTTTTCTATTTCTTCCCCTTTTTATCTTTTTTTTTATCCTTACTTTTTACCTTCTATTTATTATTTCTTCCTCTTTATGTCTCTCTTTCTCCATCTATCTATCTTTGTGTTTTTTTGTCTCACTTATTTCCTTTTACCTCTCTAGTTTTATTTTTATTTTTTATTCTTCTATTTGTAGCTTTTAGATAAAGCTTTCAATGTAATGCCCTTTCTTTATTTCTTTATCTATCATAATTATTTAATCCATGTTTTTTGGCACTTCTTTGTTTCTTTTCTCTGATTTTCAATTACTTTTGGTATTGTATCTATTTTTTCATTCTATTACGTTATTTTTCTATCTTGATTTTTAATATTATCTCTATTTTCCCTATGTTACTTTTTTCATTCATATATTTTATATCTCATTTGTTTCTCTTTTAATTATTTTCCTTATTTTCTATTTGTCTCTTATTTTGTGTCTCTTTCTTACCCTACCAATGCACATCTCACTTTATTTCTTATTAATTTTATTTATGTTTTATTTCAATCTATATTTTTCTCGATTTACTTATATTTTTGTCTTTTTTTTTTCTCTTTAAAATTGTCTTTCTTTTTAGCACCTTATTTCTCTTCAACTTTTTTTTTTTTTTTTGTCTTTATAATTGTCTTTATAATTGTTCTTATTTCTACTCCACTTTTGTTTTCTATTTATTTTATCTTCAATTCCTATTTAGTTACCTTCATTATTTATTTTTACATCACTTTTTCAAAAAAAAATTATTTTTTTTATTTCACTCTCCCACGACTTTTTTTTCCTCTTTTCTTTTCTACGATTTATTGTTTCTTTCACTTAGTACTTTCATTCATCCTATTGCTTTTCACTTTTATTTTTTATTTAATAAATAAGGGGCCGAAGCCGAGGAGATTGTATTAAAATTAAAAGTATAAGGATTTACAAGACTTGAAGCCTCAACAGAAGATAAAACAAGCAGATTCCTAAATATGATCTCTATAGTTTCCTCATTCTCCATCAGCTCCCCAAATTGTTGACTCAGGTTTGTTTCAGGGATGTCAACATGGTGTGAGTTAGGGCTTTCAATCACAAATGTATCATCCTTTACAAAGTCATATGTAACCCATAGAGATCCCAAGATTTGTGAAATTCACAAAAAAGTAAAACCAAGTGAGAAAAAGAGGTAAACAAATTATAGTGAGCTCCCTTGTTATATGGGGCCCCAATTCTCCAAATAATATATATCTACTACCATGTATTACCAATAGTGTTGTGTATAACAACAACATGAGAGTTGAATATCAAAGAGTGAAGACCACTAGAGCAAATATTTTGTACAGTGGAATATGGAATACCCATCAGCCATGTAAGAAGAATTTGCTCTATGCATGTAAAACACAATAAGAATGATGAGGGAATTGATGTCCTTGCAAGTAGCTATGTGAAAGTTAACATGCATAACAAGTCTAAATAAGTTCCCATCAAGAACTGCAAACACTAGCCAATGATTGCCACAGTTGGCATATTTGAAAGTTATAGACCAGCCTTGTTTATGTTTCTACCAAGACAACATTACAAATAATTAAAATGAGAGCATGCCATTTTATATTAGAGGAGAATCCTTAAGAAATGAAAGCAAAACACTTTGTATCTCTAAGAAAAAATATAACAGATCTTTTATTTCTCTCTTTAAATTCAACGTAATTTTTTCTTTAAATTTTGAGTATGGGCATCTATCAAAGGATAAAGGAAGGGGGATTGTGTCATGTTGTCATTGCAATTGTCATAATAGGCATGCATGTAACATGTGGAAGCACAGACAAGGCATGTGAATATTTTATAGAATGCCACATAGCAAGCTGCTCACGAGACATTAGAAATGAGTTCAATTTTAATTTAATAACATTAAATAATAAGATTTTAATTTAATATTTATCTTCAATTTTATATTAATGTTTTACGTATACATAATAAATACTTTTTTTTTTTCTTATTATGCTATTTATACTCAACTTTATATTAATGTTTTGCATGAAATTATATGTTAAAATGATTTCATTTATTTTTAAAATAAAATAAAAAAGAAAGAATATAATAAAAACTTTAAAACAAAATATGCAAAATCAATAATAATTTTCCTTTTAATAAATACAGGAGAGAAGCAAAGGATTGACATGAAGATGAGAAGAATATGATTGAGCACTTGCAAACAAAATTAAAGTATTAACAGGTATGCAATTTATTTCTTCACCAATTTTATATCTTTATGTGGTAGGTGTCATTACATTACAGTGTTCCTCCACCATGTTTGAATGGTGTCCAGAATTAATGACTATATTTTGTGCATTTGTAATCAATTTTTTAGTGTGTTCTCACTTTATCCTTACTCTTATCTCTCCATTTCTTTGCATGGCTAAATGTCTTGATATTTATTGATTTTTATATTTATCATTTACATCAATGTAATCAAATAATATCCATTCATAGAGTGATGTTTTATTGATTGAAAGAGAAAATTTATTGACTACAATTTTAGAAGACATATGTTGTGACACTTACTATTGTATATGACATGGTATTCTAAAATAATCTCTTTTCATTAAGCTTATGCGTTGATTAATCTATTGCTAAGACTACACTTTAGAAATAAAAGAAGACATAGGTCTTAGGATTGACAAAATCTTCAATGTTATATAATTTATTTATTTTAATGTTTTGTCACGTAGGATTTCCATCAAACTCTGACATAGAAGATATCAACTCATCTGCTATTATAAAGTCCTTCATGTTTCTATCAAGCACATAGAATCATTTGTTGGTGTGAAAACATGTGATTTCAGTGTTGTTGGAGTTCATCAATTTTTGATTGTTGATTCCCTATTGGATTTCTCATTTGTGTGTAAACCAATTTTTGGCCTAGCACTTGGCTCAAAATTTGAGTATTATTGCTTGGCTTGATATATTTGCTTGGACCCTAATAATCAGAAAGAAAATTGAATGTTGATTTTAAAATTGACTGCCAAGATTTTTGTATAAAATAAATAAATACCCAAAATTACGACATTGGAAGCTACTCATGAGACATTAGAAATCATTTTAATTTTTATGCCACCTAATTTTTCGTAGGATGATAATTTCATTGATTTTTACAAGTCAAAAAATGGAATGTTCACAAGCAAAAATGGCCAATACAAAATAGATAGCAACTATTTAGAAGGAAGGAAAATCAAAGTAATAGTTGAACATTAGAAAATAAGGATTTAATTTAAGTGCACAGTTTTCAAGACACAAAAGGACATAATTATCTACTAAAGATGGGTTAAGAATTCTTTAGCATCTATTCCACAATCTTTGTTGCCCATTGACTACATAGTTTCAAGCATTTTGTTTTCATTTTTAAATGGTACAAGAAAATCATACAAAAAGTTATCAATATGTTTATGATAATCATGTTCCACTACGACATCATCATGTTCAATATTATGTTATCAGTGTTATGTTGCTTGTACCATCCTTCATGATGAGAAATCAAAATTAGTATAACTTCAATATTTTAAGAGTAAATGACACCTTGATATTTCTCCTTCTAAGTCTATATAGCTTCCAATAGTGCAAAAAACTAGTTTATTTTGAACATGGTATTAGCTTGAGATTCCATTCATTTGGTGTTGTGATTGGACAAAATGCACATCTCACTTTGTACTTTCTTTCATCGTATTGTTTTTCCCTCTTTCTTTTTGTTTTTATGTCTTTCTCCATCTAACTTTCTATTTTTTCATCTCTTTTTTCTTTGATTTCTTTAGTGTTTTAAAATTTTCTCTCATTTTTTAAATTTCTTTTTTTCTTGGTTCAATTGTCTATTTCTTTCCTTTTTCTTTTCTATTCTTTCACTCTCAATACTTTTTTAATTTCCTTATATTTTTATTTCATAATTGTTCATTTTTTCCTATTTGTTGTCAAGCTTACTTTGTGTTTATTATACTCTTTTTATATCTATTTATCTCATTTGTTGTCTATGTACCTCTCTTTCTCTTTATCACTTTTTTAATATTACCTCTCTATCCTTTATTTACCTTTGTATTTTTCTTTCTTACTTTTTTCCTTTTTTTTTATGTTAAATTATTTTCTTCTTTTATTATTTTTTTTTTCTCTATCAAATTCTTCATTTATTTTCTCTCTTTTTCTCTCTATCTATCTCTTTCTAGTTATTTGTCATTTGCTCTAGTTTACTTTCCTTCTTTATATTGTTCTTTTTGTTTTATTTTTTTATCATTATTTTCAAGCTTACCTCTCTTCCATCTTTCTCTCCCTTTTTTCTTTTCTCTTGTCATTTTTTTCTATTAAATACTCTCTCTCTCTCTCTCTCTCTCTCTCTCTCTCTCTCTCTCTCTCTCTCTCTCTCTCTCTCTCTCTCTCTCTCTCGTTTTTGTCTCACTTATTTCCTTTTACCTCTCTATTTATTTTTTATTTTTCATTCTTCTCTTTGTAGCTTTTAGATAAAGCTTTCAATGTAATGTCATTTCTTTATTTCTTTATCTATCATTATTTAATCCATGTTTTTTGCCACTTCTTTGTTTCTTTTCTCCGATTTTCAATTACTTTTGTATTGTATCTATTTTTTCATTCTATTAATTTATTTTTCTATCTTGATTTTTAATTTTATTTCTATTTTCCCTATGTTACTATTTTCATTTATATATATTATATCTCATTTGTTTCTCTTTTAATTATTTTCCCTATTTTCTATTTGTCTCTTATTTTGTGTCTCTTTCTTACCCTACCAATGCACATCTCACTTTATTTCTTATTACTTTTATTTATGTTTTATATTTTCTATTTGTCTCTTATTTTGTGTCTCTTTCTTACCCTACCAATGCACATCTCACTTTATTTCTTATTACTTTTATTTATGTTTTATTTCAATCTATATTTTTCTCGATTTACTTATATTTTTGTCTCTCTTTTTTTCTCTTTAAAATTGTCTTTCTTTTGACCACCTTTTCATTTCCCTTCAACTTCTTTTTCAATTGCCTTCATCATGTAATTCTTCATCTTTACATGATTGTTTCTCTCTCTCTCTCCCATTTGACATTCAATGTTTCTTTTATTCAATGTTTCTTTTATTGTTTCTCTCACTTAGTACTTTCATTCATCCTATTGCTTTTCTATTTTATTAACTATTTTTTATCTATTAATTTTTTATTTGTTCTCACTTTCATTCACTAATTCTTTCCTTTTTTTCTCCTCTCTCTCTTTCTTTCTGTCATGCTTGTTTTATTCTTTCTCCCTTCTTTCTTTTTATGTCTACTTTTTATTATTATTATTTCTATAAATTTATCTCATTCCTTATCTATATACCATCCATAGGGGACTAGTCTCGCCCCAACATGACACCTCTTCTTGACCCCAACTTGGAAAAATGTAAGAGTAAGGTAAGGTAGGTTGGGTGTTGGGTTAGGTTGTAGGGATACCCCTAATTCAATAAAAATTGAAAAAAGAGAAGTCCATACTTTTTTATCTAGATCTATTTCTTTATTATCTTTCCTTGTATCTAATTTATCAAGCCCATTCCTTCCCAAAGCCCACACGAATAGTGGAGGAGGCTTAAGTCATGGGTATGCTCCTCATGGTCTTGTGTTTGACTTTGAGGTCTGGGTTTACCCAATGCACGTGGCTTGTGGGCTATTGCATTATTGCTTACATCCTTAAGGATCTAGTCTCGCCTTAATGTGACACCCCTTCTTGACTCCAACTTGGAAAAATTTAAGACCAAGGTAAGGCGGGTTGGGCATTGAGCTGGGTCATAGGGATACCCTTGAGTCAATTAAAAAAAAATGAAAGATAAGTTTAATCTTTTTTATCATTTTTGAAAGGGGTTTAGATTGGAATATTTTGATTAATTAGAATCCAATTTACAAAAAAAAATCATAATGTGATTTTAGTATACATGTTGATTGATACACCAACAATCCATTTGTATTAAGTAACATAACATCATTTTTCTTAGCCCTTTGGATCAAAGGTTCCTTATAAGAATTTATATCCTTGTGACCCAACTCACCTATTTTTGACCCCAACTTGGCAAAATGTAAGACCAAGATAAGGTAGGTTAAGTGTTGGGTTGCGTCGCAGTGATACCCTTGAGTTAGCAAAAAAAAATTTAGAAAACCATGGTTTCACCAATCAAAATTATTTTTTTATTTTCTCTCCTCATATGTCTTTCAATATTTTATTTATTGATTGATACACCAACAATCCATTTGTATTAAATAACATAACATCCTTCTCCTTTGCCCTTTGGATCAAAGATGTCTTAGAAGAATTTATATCCCTATGACCCAGCTCACCCTTTTCCAACCCCAACTTGGTAGAATGTAGTACCAAGGTAAGGCGGGTTAAGTGTTGGATTGCATCATGATGATACTTTTGAGTCAACCAAAAAAATAAAATAGAAACCATGGATTCATTAATCAAAATCATTTCTTTATTTTCTCTCCACATATGTTTTTCAATTTGTTATTTGTTGATTGATACACCAACAATCCATTCATCTTAAATAACATAACATCCTTCTCCTCTGCCCTTTGGATCAAAGATTCCTTAGAAGAATTTATATCCCTGTGACCCGGCTCATCCCTTTCTAACCCCAACTTGGCAGAATGTAAGACAAAGGTAAGGCGGGTTAAGCATTGGGTTGTGTCGCAGGGATACCCTTGAGTCAACAAAAAAAAAAGATCTAGAAACCATGACTTCACCAATAAAAAGTATTTCTTTATTTTCTCTCCCCATATTTCTTTCTATCTTTTATTTGTTGATTGAGACATTAAAAATCCATTTGTATCAAGTAACATAACATCCTTCTCCTCTACCCTTCTGATCAAAAGTGCCTTAGAAGAATTTATATCTCTATGACCCAGCTCACCCCTTTCCGACCCCAACTTGGCAGAATGTAAGACCAAGGTAAGGCGGGTTAAGTGTTGGGTTGCATCAAGGGATACTCTTGAGTCAACCAAAAAAAATCTAGAAACCATGGCTTCACCAATCAAAATTATTTCTTTATTTTTTGTCCCCATATGTCTATGTTTTATTTGTTGATTGATACACTAATAATCTATTTGTTGATTGATACACCAATAATCCATTCGTATTAAGTAACATAACATCCTTCTCTTTTACCCTTTGGATAAAAGATGTCTTCGAAGAATTTATATCCATGTGATACAGTTCACCTCTTTTCGACCCCAACTTGGCAGAATGTAAGACCAAGGTAAGGCAGGTCAAGCGTTGGGCTGTGTCACGGGGATACCCCTGAGTCAACCAAAAAAAATAAAAGATCTAAAAACCATGGCTTCACTAATCAAAATTATTTCTTTATTTTCTCTCTCACATGTGTCTTTCTATCTTTTATTTTTTGATTGATAAACCAACAAACCATTCATATTAAGTAACATAACATCCTTCTCCTTTATCCTTTCGATCAAAGGTGTCTTAGAAGAATTTATATCCATGTGACCCAACTCACCCCTTTTCGTCCCCAACTTGGCAGAATGTAAGACCAAGGTAAGGCGGGTTAAGCTTTGGGTTGCATCACAGGGATACTCTTGAGTCAACCAAAAAAATGATTTAAAAATCATGGCTTCACTAATCAAAATTATTTCTTTATTTTCTCTCTTCATTTGTCTTTAGAATCTTTTATTTGTTGATTGATACACCAACAATCCATTCGTATTAAGTAAGATAACATCCTTCTCCTCTACCTTTTGGATCAAAGGCACCTTAGAAGAATGTATAGCCATGTGACCCAACTCACCCCTTTCTGACCCCAACTTGGCAGAATGTAAGACCAAGGTAAGGCGGCTTAAGCATTGGGTTGCATCACAAGGATACCCATGAGTCAACAGAAAAAGAAAAAGATTTAGAAACTATGGTTTCACCAATCAAAATTATTTCTTTATTTTCTCTCCCCATATGTCTTTCTATCTTTTATTTATTATTTGTTTTTCTCATCCTCTTGATTATCTCTCTTTATCTATCTATCTTCCTTGCCCATTTTTATATTTTTTTCTCAATTTTTCTTTATTATCTCTTTTGCTTGCTTGCTCCCTCACTCTCTATTTGTTTTATTCTTTCCATCTATTTTTTGTTTTTCTCTTGTTTCATTTTTTTGTCATTTTTTCCCCTTTTTATCTTTGTATGTAGATTTGTCATTCTCTATGATCGTTTATCTATTTCTTTCTTATTTGGCATTCAATGTTTCTTTTATTTTTTCTCATTTCTTTATTTTTTTCTTTATCTTTATGATTGTTAATATTTTTACCCCATTTTTGTTTTCTATTTATTATTATTTTCAATTCTTTTTTTTATGTCATTTTCTCAATTTCTTTTTGTTTTTGTTTATTTTTATTTCACTTTTCCACTCTTTCCTTTTTATTCTTCTTTTATTTTTTATGATTTATTGTTTCTCTCACTTAATAGTTTCATTCATCCTATTGCTTTTCCCTTTCACTATATATTCTTTATTTATTGATTTTTTATTTATTCTCTCACTTTTATTTACTCATTCTTTCTTTCTTTCTTCTATCTTATACAATTTGTTTTATTTTCTCTTTTTTTGTCTTTTTCTTTTTTATAATCTATCATTTATTTTATAGTTTTCTCATTTTGACACATTAACACTCTCTCAATATTTATCACTTTGATTTCTTACATTTCCTTTTTGTGTCTCTCTTTATTTGTATTTATTCTTTGCATATTTATTTTAAAGATTCTTTATTTCTTCACCAATATTTCTTTTTTTTTGTTTCCCTCTTTTTTTGTCATTTTCTTGGATACTTTTTGTAATCTTTATTTGTATGTTTGGAATTCTCTCTATCTCTTTATCTCTCTCTCTCTCTCCACTTTATTTATGTCTTTTACACATTTCTAAATTTGTTTATTATTTATTCAAATTGTTTACGTGAGTATATCTTTGTAGTCTATCTATCTTCATTCTCTCTCTATCTCTCTATGTTTTTGGTCATTCATTATTTATTTATTCATTTCCATGTTATTTTTTCTTTCTTTTTTAATTTTTTGAACTTTAATGATTCCTTTTTGATATTTTTATCATTTTTGTCTACTTTTTGTCTACTTTTTGTCTTTTGACTTTCTTTCACAACCTTTTTTTTGTTGTCCCTCCATGTTCCTACCTCTTTATCTTTATTTATTTCTTTTATTTTTATTTTCTACTCTTTATCTTTTACTTCTTAGATCTTGTAACCTATTTATCTTTTGTTGTAGAAAATATATTGAGCATAAAATTACATAAAAGTAGGTTGAAATTTGTCTCCAATACTCTACCATTTGATTCACTTCTTTTAAGTTGTCAATTTTATTGTCTAAAATTAAAATTTCATCTTCATACAAAGTAGATCGTGTGATGTAAGCTCAACTAATAATTCTCAAAAAACTATATACTTAGTTTGATGGATCTTAATTTTAGACGAATTTACAATTTACATCCTCATTCCTTCTTATATCTTTATAACTTCAAAGATAACTTTATTACTCCATATTTACCAATATAAAAAATGTTAAACCAAAATCTTTTTTCATATACATTTTTTGCAAATAAAACACCTCTTTATAATGTGTGTGTGTGGGTGTGTGTGTGTGTGGGTGTGTGTGTGTGTGTGTGTGTGTGTGTGTGTGTGTGTGTGAGAGAGAGAGAGAGAGAGAGAGAGAGAGAACTCAAATTCCCTATCAATTATTTTGTATAATACCCATTTTACTTTATATTCTATTAAATGGACTCCAAAAAAAGCCCATGGAAATAATTTGTGACTTATACAATCCACATTTAGAAGACACATAATTCTCATACAATCACAATCATGGTATAGAAATAACAAACCTTCGAACCAACCAATTTGCACATTTTAGAGCCATATTTTTACCAATCAACTAATTATTCTATGCACATATTTTTAAATATAAATAATCAGCTTTCCCAAACATAATTATACACCAAAGGAAACAAAAAATATGTATTGCACCTGATTTAGGAAAAAATAATAAAGAATATTGTACACCCCCACATCCATGAAATCTACATACTGTAGCTATGCAACACATGCTCTCTAACACTTTTTCATTTTGTGTAACAATTCAAAGGTGTTTCTTGGAATTAAATCTATAGGATTACAAGTTGTATTTGTGGTTGGGTTCACAAAAAATGTTCAGTAATAGGCATATGAGAAAAACAAACTACAACATAACAAATTTCTAATTATACTTCTCTTTCAAGCCGATACACTTCACATATGATACAAGTAATTATAATTTAATCACAAATAAACCAAACTACCAATTCCAACAATGATGCAAAGCAGGGAGGCAAGCATCCAACAATCACAACTTGATCAGATTCAAACACTCTTTCAACCATCAAACCCTCATCTTGGTGTTCAACTCACCGTTCACTTGCAATTCCTTGTAGCAATACAACTAGAGAAAAACAAGCATATCTTTCAAAAGACTCCTCTAACCCACAAAAGGTTTTATATTTTAGATACCCTTTATGGTATATCTTAACATATCTCAAAAGGTGAATAGGTTGTTTCAAACCAATACCCTCAACTAGATGTTGCTACACTGCCCCAATACCCTAAATAAGTCACTTTTCCAAAGCAGCCACCATGTAATCCTTTCTCTAACCACAAAACTTCATCCCTTGACCTTGACTAGACTTCAAACACATTGAATCAACCACTTTTAGCTAGAGAAATTTCTACCAAGACATCAAACCACTAAACCCTTGCCTTAGGCCAATTTCATGCATGGAACATAAGGGTTTATTGAAAATCATTACCCTAGGCCCTATCTCACCTTACCACTACCTCAAACACCTCAAAATATGTCTACATATGCTTAATAAAACATCTCCAACCTTAATCAATGTAATTTCATCAAACTACAGCTTCTAGCCATCCATTTTGAACCCAAAACTCATGAAAACCAATTAGGGCAGCAATCAAAACCCATCCAAACGCCTTCCCTGCTCCTAAAATCCATTCTAACACCTAACTCTATCCTATTGCACCCATTATGGACCAAATATTAAACTAATCTATAGGTGGAATGGGTGATTAACTCATTTTATTCACCTTCAAACCCTCAAATAGGGTTATACAAACCCACCTACAATAAAATGATTGTAAAAACCTTAAATCTCAATGAATTTCAATCAAACAAAAACCAAAAAAATGCTACTTCAATCCTCCATCAAATGCAATAGCTTTTAAACAAATATTACACAATATGGACCCATATAGATTCTAGGAGCAACAAATTATCAGAAAATGCACACAAATTTCAATGAAAATCAAGGAATTTTATTGTTTCAATCTTCACATAGACCTCTCCAACCATTTTTCGAGCCTTCTTCAGGAATATTTAAACTTTTCACACCCAGAACTGACTAACTCAACCGATCCAACTAACATTTGAACCTCTTGACCATTGGTATTCTCTATTTTGCATTTTTTTGCAATTTTGCATTTTGAACATGACAACATTTGGAAATATTGACAATCTTAACACTAATCGATCCCTAGAATACTTGAAACATTAGAAATGGTCTATTCTGACCTTATTACATGAGCTTGGGCTAAAACACAGCAAAACTTGACATAAGACCCTATTTACATCAATGAACTAACATGGTGCCCCTGCACCATACACCCACCCTGAAAAAGTTCTCAAGTTCCTTTGAGGACTGTACTTCATCAAAAACATGTTGCCTCTTACCATTCAACAATCTCCAAGTTGAATCTCCACTTGGTGACCCCTTCCAATGAGTTAGGAACTGAAAACATGCACTACCTTTCACCTTTGACTGGCTCCTTCCTTGAAATTATTGCTTCACTCTTGATGTATGATCCTTTATTTGTGCTTCCTTTGGAAATACTATTAAAATGACTTTCACATTTGCTACCTCACCTCCTTGTACCTTGTAAAACTCTACCTTCTTCTTTACCTTTGAATCATACTTGAACTTACTCTTTTGTCCTTGCCAAACACCTTGAATCATTCCATCTTTTGCTTTCATCTTAGTCCTCAAGTTCTCTGCCCCAAATATCATTGTCTTATCAGACTTATAAACCACTATTTTGATAGAATTAGACTGTCTTCTAACCTCTCTTGAAACCAAAGGAAAAATCATTGTCCCTATCATGATCTTATCATGCTTTTCTAAGCAATTTTACATGTCCATAATCAATTCATCCTTGACCTTCTTTTGACCTATTTTTGTCACCAACTTCTCATCATCTTTTCTTCCCTCCAATACCGAATCACTCTTCAAACCCATTGTCCTAGCAACTTCAACTTTTGCAATGGCTGCAAACTCCATACTCTTTCCTTCCTCTATCTTGATATACTCCTTATTGCCTAACATGATCACTTTTGTTGCCTTGGTCTACTCCTTAACATCTTCTTGCAATGGAGTCAATGTAAATGTATTTCCATCCTTCTCAATTTGATATGTATTGTTTCTCCCATCATAAATGGCATGTCTATCAAACTGCCATGGTCTTCCAAGCAACAAATGACAATAATCCATGGGCAACACATCACAAAGAATCTTATCCTTATATCCACCAATATTAAATTCAACTAAAGCTTGTTCATTCACCAAAATAGACTGATCATCACTCACCCAAGATACTTTATAAGGTGTTTCATGAGGAATTTTCTCTAACTTCAATTTATCAACCATTTCATTAGACACCATATTATCAATGCTCCCTAAATCTATGACTACTTTGCATACCTTTCCTTTGCACTTGTAGGTGGTCTTGAATAATTTCCTCCTTTGTGTAGATTCCTTCTCCTTGGATGCTTTCAGTAGTGTTCTTCTCACCATCAATGATTCCCCAACTTCTGGAGCATTAAGTTGATTAGAATAATGAACGCTCCCACAATCATCCTCTTGCACCAACTGAACTCTTTTATCACCACCACTTGATGTAGAACCTTGTTTATCTGGACACTTCCATGCTTGATGCCCAAACTGATTGCAATGATAAGATCTACCTGAAAATGAACTTGAACTTCCACCTCCACCAAATCTTCCTCTGAAACCTATAAAACCACCTCTCTAATCAGCAACTTGCTCTTTATTTTTGCTTGTATCTTTGTGTTCTTCATAAGTCTGCCTTGTACCTCTTCCTCTATTGGTGTTGCCTATGCCTCTTCCTTGTCTTTCTTGCCTTCTTTTTAGTTTCTCTTCTACCCTAGAATCCAACTAGAAGCATTCCTCAACTGTCCTTGGAGTAGCCAAACTCAACTCATCTTGGATTTGAAATCTTAACCCATACATGTACCTTGCAATATTTTCATTTTCATCCTTAATACAACCAAACCTAATGATCAACTTGTGAAACTCTTCAGTATATATCATGACATATTTATCCTTCTGCTTTAAACTTTGAAACTTCTTAAATGTTTGAATTGCATGATCACTTGGAAAAAATTGACTCTTGATCTTTGACACCATCCTATCCCATGAACTAATCTTTACTTTCCCCTTGTTCAATATTTCCTCTTGAATGTAATTCCACCATTTCAATGCAGGACCTTTCAACTTAGTTTTTGCAAACTTCACCTTTTGATCTTCAGCAACCTCCATGTACTCGAAGTAGTTATCCAATGCATCTATCCAATCCAATACCTCTTCAGCATCCAACTTGCCATTATACATTGGAACATCTGTTTTCTCACTAGAAGCATCCCCTCTAATAGCCTTGATAATTTTCACCATTCTTCTCTCATCTGGATCTAAATCACCACTTTGGACTCTTCTACCTTGAGGGGTTTCATCATCACCCTCTTCCTCTTCCTCTCGGTCACTTTCTTCTTCACTGGCCTTTCCTCTTCTTTGTTGTGTCTCTAATGTTGTAAACTTGGCTAAGATTGCTTCTTGGGACTCTTTCAACAATTTAATCTCTCTTGCAAGTACTATACTACCTTTAGGAGGCATTTTTCCTTTTCAACTCACCACTCTTCCTTTCTTAACTTCAAATTTTCACCTTCCAAAAGATCTAACACCTATGCTCTGATACCAATTGATGCAGAGAAGGGAGGAAAACATCCAACAATCACAACTTGATTAGATTCAAACACTCTTTCAACCATCAAACCCTCATCTTGGTGTTCAACTCACCATTCACTTGCAATTCCTTGTAGCAATTCAACTAGAGAAAAACAAGCATATCATTCAAAAGTCTCCTCTAACCCACAAAAGGTTTTATATTTTAGATACCCTTTATGGCATATCTTAACATATCTCAAAAGGTGAATAGGTTGTTTCGGACCAATACCCTCAACTAGATGTTGCTACACTGCCCCAATACCCCAAATAGGTCACTTTTCCAAAGCAACCACCATGTAATCCTTTCTCAGACCACAAATCTTCATTCCTTGACCTTGACCAGACTTCAAACACACTGAATCAACCACTTTTAACTAGAGAAATGTCTACCAAGACATCAAACCATTAAACCCTTTCCTTAGGCCAATTTCATGCATGGGACATAAGGGTTTATTGAAAATCATTACGCTAGGCCCTATCTCACCTTTCCACTGCCTCAAACACCTCAAAATATGTCTACATATGCTTAATAAAACATCTCCAACCTTAATCAATGTAATTTCGTCAAACTACAACTTCTAGCCATCCATTTTGAACCCAAAAACTCATGAAAACCAATTAGGGCAGTAATCAAAACCCATCCAAACGCCTTCCCTGCTCCTAAAATCCATTCTAACACCTAATTATATCCTATTGCACCCATTCCAATGATTCTTAAACTAATCTACAGGTGGAATGGGTGATTAACTCATTTTATTCACCTTCAAACCCTCAAACAGGGTTATATAGACCCGCCTACAGTAAAATGATTGTAAAAACCATAAATATCAATGAATTTCAATCAAACAAAAACCAAAATGATGCTACTTCAATCCTCCATTGAATGCAATAGCTTTTAGACCAATATTACATAGCACAGACCCATACAGATCCTGGGAGAAGCAAATTATCAAAAAATACACACAAATTTCAATGAAAATCAAGGAATTTTATTGTTTCAATCTTTACATACACCTCTCCAACTCTTTTTCGAGCCTTCTTCAAGAATATTTAAACTTTTCACACCCAAAACTAACTGACTCAACTAATCCAACTAACATTTGAACCTCTTGACCATTGGTATTCTCTATTTTGCATTTTTTTGCAATTTTTGCATTTTGAACATGACAACATTTGGAAATATTGACAACCTTAACACTAACCAACCCCTAGAAGACTTGAAACATTAGAAATGGTCTATTATGACCTTATTACATGAGCTTGGGCTAAAACACAGCAAAACTTGACATAAGACCCTATTTACATCAATGAACTAACATGGTGCCCCTGTACCAAACAACCACTTATCTTATTAGCCATCTAGGGGCACTTTCTTTGACCAAAGAAACTTTCACTAACATCAATGTTAGAACATACACAAATATTTTAGATGCTTTTTTTAACATCAATATAACCACATTGATCTTCAATGCATTATAGAAACATAACTGATGCATAATCCAATATCAATTAAAGAGCTTTCCAACAATCTTCATTAACTTATGTGAAAAAATGTTATACATGTATAGATGAAAAATAATAACATCTAATAAAACTAAAATCTACAACTACCAAATAACTAATAACTAATCACAAAAAACTAATCTTAATGTTCAATATTTATATTTTTCTCTCTGGAAGATAAATATCCCACATACTTATAAGAAATGATTATCTTCCCATTCACATATAATCTTTTAGCAAGTACAAGATGAGAAGTGGACATGTAATAATAGTCCCTACTTTTTGCAGGATTCTATTATTTTCATTGTTGCAAACTTTTGCATGTGTTTGAAAACATTAATTCAGGTCTCTAAGTTTAGGGCTTTTTCTGATTTTAGTTTTCTAAAAATAGTTCCACAGTAAATTTCTAATTTGGCTGTTCATTTTTCCTAAAATAAAGAAAATACTCATTCAATGTTGTTGGTTATAAATTAAAACAATTTTCTAATGTTCTTACTTATGGTGGAAAGCATACATTTTGAAATATTATGATGAGGGCACGTTACAGACAAATGGCAGTATTGCAGAGTGAATTTTACTTGTCAAGGAGCTCTCCAAAGTTGAGCAACTTCAAATGATTGAAATATACAAATTGTTCTTCTGTGCAATGGTTGCTTCTGCCAAAATCTATCTATTTTCCCAAATGCTTAGCAAACTCTTTTCAGATTCACTATATCCAGAGACCTGAATTTGTTGTTAGCATGAATCAAAACTGGATCATCCTATTGCATTTTGTATGTTCTAGGTTGTAATGAGGATGACATGTTTAATATGATGATAGGTGCAAGCAAGTTCTTTGAATCATGTGGATGTGTAATTTTAATATTTTATTTTATTTTTGGAGAATTTTATATTATTTATGAGTTCATTTTGTTACTTGATACAAGAGTAAGTTTATGATGATATTTTGTCAGCTGAGAGAAAAGGACTAAGGGGTATCTATTTCGTCAAAATCGTGTTTTGTGTGATCTTACCCTCATCCCTTATACCATACCTCTAGAGGTTTGAGCCTTGGTGGATGGTGTAATAAAAAAACATGTCATCACCTTCACTAATTACACTCAATCAATTGAACTAAAACCTTATGATATTATTTTAATATTTAAAGAGATATACAAGTGATTACCCAATATAAATAACTCTCATAAAAAATACCTTGTAAGAGATTGAAGAATGCAATCAAATATATAGTTGAAATGTGCAAATGTGAGTGATGAAGACAATGGGCATGAATATTGTTTCTTCAGCTTTTTTCCATTCTATAGAAAGCAATATTGAGCTTATGGGTCATTATTTATTCCCATCAGGACTATGTACCTATTGTGTTGAACCCCTAGCTAATTATAGGGGAAAATATATTGGCTTTGATTTTCAATGCTTTGACTGATGCTACTTTATGCAATGTTTTGATCAGTCAAAGCAATGAAAACACCAAATATAGTAAAAACATCTCTTTATTGGCTTTGATTTTAAATGCTTTGACTAATGCTACTTTATGCAATGCTTTGATCAAGGTAAATACACAAGAAGGGCTAAAACCCTATTACAAAGAAGCCAAGAAGGCTAACAAAATGAGTCTCACAAGATGAGAGACTGAAACCAATAAAACAAAACCAAAGGGGAACAATAAGAACCAACAAATGCTTTAGAAACAAGTTTTGATGGGAACCCAAAACCTTCAACAAAATCGAATAGACAATCAAGGTGGTTTGAATCCAAACCTCACCAAAGGACTAAAAATAAGAGTGGGATGGAAATGGAATGTACAATCATTTTTCAAAGAAGAGATCTCAACCAAAGGGCCCACAAGCACAACATCGAGTTTTATTTTGACCTTGCATGAGGATCCTTTTTCCCTCATTAGTGTGGTCCTTCTATATGGTTTTCGACATTTGAAGATGATTCCAAGGGATTTTCTAACCAACTTTGAATAAAAAAACATTCTTAAAATAGGGGTTATCAAACACAACTTCAGGATTTCTTTGTTCCTTGCATGAGGAACCTAAACCCTTACCAATGTGATCCACACAGTAGTTTCTAGCACCAGCACTTTGTAATGAGAGTGAGGAAACTCCCCATCAAACATCTTGACCTCATTAAAGTAGACCTTTTCATGAATATCTTGGCACAACAAGGAGAAATATCTAACTTTGTGGAAATGGTATAGTGGAGAGGTCTCATAATGGAGTTCCTACTCCCAAACACCAAACTTAGAGAAAAGCTTAATACTATTTGGAAACTCCAAAATAGGTTCAACACAAACATGAAATCTAGCAAAAAGGAACCTTTTTTTAAATTTTGTGACATCGTCAATGACAACAAACTAACCAATAGCATCGACAATACCTTCAACAATACATTCATCTTAGAATTCTAAAGGGAGCTCTAGGAGAAGAACCCAAATAGAAACCAAGTTAACCTTGTTAGCATCAAAATGAAAAATTCATCTTTTTAAAAGAAGAAATGCCTTATGACGAAACCAAGGACCTCCCTGAAGAACTTTGGTGCAATCCTCAACAGATTTAAAGGAGAATAAGAGGAATCCATTCATCAATGTTTTTACACGTACTGGACCTAGAACAAGCCAACATTTGGATGTCTGTCAAGGAATAATATCAATGTTCAGTCTATAACCAAAGAATCTCCTAATAAGGAAAAACTGCAAAATGGCAAAAGCTTTAGCCACCCATGCATCAATAACACTTAGAGTAGAGTCCTACATTAGAGGAGTTGAAATAGGAACATGAGGCATCACGGAATGGATGATATCCCCATCACTACCTTCCAAAATAGCCTGAGAAATAGAGAGATGAACATGGGCCAACACCTAGGGAGGGGACCCTTTACATAGACAAACTTTGGAACAAAAAGAAGGAAAAACATCCATCACTCACGAACCAACAACATGACGAGAAGGATCTAATTCAATGCATTGTGGGGAAGTCTTATGTAACACAACCCTAACAAGGCTTTCACAAGAAATGATCTCAACCCCAACATGCCCTTGAGAAGTCGAAACAAATGGTAGGGGTGTAGAGGTCATTGCCAAGGAAAGGAATCTCTTACACAAGCTGAAATCTGAAATGACTATAGGTTCATCCAACATACAGGCCACAAGAGAAACAAGGAAAGTACCTAGTAGCTTGGCCTCAAGCAGGAGGTCCAACAGTAGTTCATCCTCTTCCTCATTGTCCCAAGAAACCTCCTCATCCACATTTGCTTTGCCATCTCTATCGTCCCCCTCAAATTTGAAATCCCCACCTCCACTCTAGTTCCTGATTGCCAGATATTTTTCCTACTTTATGCAATGTTACTTTACACTCTAATTTTTCATTTTAAATTATAAGATGTTTTTTATTTTATATTGGAGAATCACCCTTTGAATTTTGTCCTCTTAGGGTGGCTTTAGAGGTTATTTGTAGTTTTTTGAATTCTCACACCACAAAATTGGACATTTTTGCATATACAAATTTAGACAAGTTCACATCTATGTTAAGTCTATGCTTTACATATGTCTTATTCTTTGATGAGTTCTTACTTCCCTTTCTTTCTCTAAAAAACTTTGCAACTATTATGAACCCCTTTTCGTAACAATTATGATATTTAAAATTGTAAATTTTAGTTAGTGGATTCCATTATGATATTTTTCATGTGAGTCAATTTAGATCAACTCTATGGATCCATTTGTGTTGTTTTGATTGATTTATAAGAAATGATCTCATGTATATAGACAAAAGACACTTTATTTAAATATCATATTCTTCAACAATCAAATAGTCAATAGTAATTGTTATAGCTTATTCCTATCCAAAAGTGGTAAATAACTGTCCTATTTTTATTGGTCAAATTTTACTTTTGACTATTGAATTTTGTCAACACTCTATTTAAACATCATACTCTTCAATAGTCAAATAGTCAATAGCAATTTTATAGCTTATTCCTGTTAAAAAGTGGTGAGTTATTATCCTACTTTTATTGGTCAAATTTTACTTTTGACCATTGAATTTAGTGGATGCTCTATTTAAATATCATATTATTCAACAATCAAATAGTCATTATAGTTTATTTCTATAAAAAAGTGGTAAATAACAATCCTACTTTTATTGATCAAATTTCTTTTGACTATTGAATTTTGTCAACACTCTATTTAAACATCATACTCTTCAATAGTCAATAGAAATTTTACAGCTTATTCCTATTAAAAAGTGGTGAGTTATTATAACAGCTTAGTCAATACCACGCTTAGAACAAGGCAATGCCTCTATTGCCTTTGATTTGATTTGAATTTGCATTCAGACCCTCTCACGAAAGTAAATATTTTATGTTCCTCTATTTCTAATAATACCATAGACAAACTTTTAAGTGTTATTTTCAAGACATTCTTTTAGAAGTTTTAGCTTGTAGTTTCTAGTCGTTTCAAGCTTCACTACATCAACTTCAACTTTATGCATTGTAACTCTGGATATATATCTTTGTCTTGGATTTCTGGCCATTTTTAGATTTCTATTCCCTTTCAACTTTATAGCTATTTTAATGATTAGATCACCTACAATGGGTTTTATGTTTTTTTTGTTAATAGTGATATCAGTCACTTTCTTGGCAATGTGGATGAAATCCATATTTTTAGACAAATAGAATGTCTATTATAGTTTATTGGTCAATATTTGGACTTATGGAAAGCTTATAGTGGGAAACTTCATTAACACTTCTTCTTCTTTTTTCATTATGTAAGTTTTGTTAGCATCATTCTTGGCATATTAAGATGGAAATTGTAGCAAGTTTGTCAATCCAATTGTTAGGAATTGTTATGCAGAAAGAGACCCATGTTAGGATGCTATCAAGGTACCATTGTCAAAGGGGCCTCAAATAGGTAAAAGTAATTAAAGAGAGAGAGCTTTTATAATGTAATATTTTTTTTAATTTTTGTTTTGGTTTTATTATTACATAATTTATGTTAAAATAGTTGTTCAAATTGTAGATTTGGAAAAATGATAATATTTAAAACATTTTGTGTTGATCGAGGTTCTTATTTTTTAATTGATCACTGAGATAGTACTAAATTTGTCACAGTACTTTGTGTTTTTGTGGGTTAAATGTATTGGAGTTTTCAATTTTTACAACAAGATTTACATTTAAATTGAGTAATTATTTATGACTTAGGCACACATTTTTTAGAGTAATATGCATGTTTCATTGAATTAATGTGTTGTCAAATTTGTCATAGATTCTACATAGTAGTTTTATTGAAATAAATTTTGATAATAATGTGAATATTTGAGTTGAGCTATCTATTACAACTATAATTTGTAATTTTATAGACTTCTTTGATACTAAAATGTTACTTATCCATTTTAGTTGGCTTTTGATTAAAGAGTTTGATCTAACTTCTAATACCATACAATGTAATTATTTCAAGCAAATGCAATTGGCAAGTACAAAGCTAAATTGCATAATGTTCACTAACATCATTGTTGGTTGTGACAATATGGCAACTTTCAAATGGGGTATGGACATCCATCAAAGCATAATGCATAGAGGTAATTTTTCAAATGTTATGGTTACAACTACCCTAGTAGTATCACCTAATTTTATCATTTTGGGTATATCTAACATGAAACAAAATTATAGCTCTATGAAAATCAATATATGATGGAAATAACTAATTACGAACTACCTTTATATTTATTTTTATTTCATCTTTGTTTTCTATAGGTTATACCATAGAGTATGCTATGACTACTAACCCTCTCTTTAGTTTGCACAAATAAATCTCTTCACAACTTAAATATAAGATAGCTACAATACAAATATATACCAAGTCAATAAGAGTGGATGGCTCAAAGTATCTAGGTGGTAGGTAAGGATTAAGTCCTTGCATAGGCCATGAAGGTATTTAGTGTTGGTGTGAATGGGGTTATTCCCTAACTAGTCATTAGTGAGGACCTATTCACATTATTATAAGTTTACTTAAGAGTTAAGTTATCCTAGGTGTCATTTCTAGAAGTTAGTTATAATGGGGCCATGTCTCATTATTTACTTTTAGTCATTTAGGCATTTAATAGTTATCTCATGCATTTAATATTTTTATTAAGTATTTAATGTATGTATCAAGGGTAGTTATCATCCCTTATCACACCTTGTTGGGTGGAAAGTATCAAGATAAAAATATTAAATGTTTTTTTTGGTTTTGTAAATGTGACTTATTGATAAATGTTCAAATGGACCATTGAATGCATAGTTTAGGAAATTAGGTTTACAAATAGGTCCATGCAAATAGGAGGGAGCAAAATCCAGTGCAAAATTGTTAAGGGTGACAATTTACGATGCTACACAAGGAAAGCATTATTCTTTAGGAATCAATGGCTAGAGGATTAGGTATATATAACTTCATGTGTATTTGTAGATTGTTGATAATCAACTAGGTTTGATGGAAGATATGCTTAGGCAACAAGGTTCTATTTTAGAGAGATCCACAGATCAAGAAGATGGCCCTTAGGGATGATGATTGTAATCTCTTTCCTCTATAAATGTACCATAAGCAAGTGGTGGGACACAAGGTCAAGGCATATATGATTAATGTGACCATAAGAAAAGAAAGGCTTTCCCTTCAAGCATTTTATCCTAAATTGATATAATTAAGTAATCAAATCATGACTTTTCTTAAGAAATAGACTATCATATCTAGGGATATGTAGGATAGGTTGGTTTGAAATTACAACCCCTTTAGGAAAGTATTAGTGAGGGAGGCTTATTCTTATATTTCTAAGAAAAATGGGGATGATGGATACTTCCCGTGTAAGATAATATCGAATAATTATTAACTACCAAAGGTTGTTGCCTTTCTTTAGATAAAAATTAAGGAAAGACCAATCACATGGACAGGTTGATCAAATTAGGCAAAGCATGCCCATCTAGATGTATCTTATGCATAGAGGAAGAAGAATCTAACAAATATTTATTTCTCCATTTTGTTAAGAGTAAAAGGAGATCCTAGATCTAACTAGTAGATTAGCCTAGACCAATCCTTTATTGGCTCAACATAGGAACACAAACCATCAAGGGTATTAGGATTAGCTAGCTACCTAAAATGAGATCCAATCTTCCTTAGATTTAGTTCTATTGCAAAGAAAATAGATTGATTGAATGAGATTTAATTAACCTAATTATTATGAAGATCTAATCTAAAAATATGAATTATTCACATAGTCAAAAATAAAATTGATGAAATAATTGTAGATCTGAGAGGATTAGATAGAGGGGTACTTGTGACAACAATGGCCTAAAATAGCCAAACAAGGGGAGGGTTCCCTAGTCTGAAAATGAGGATTTTTAAGCACTTAAATTTTGTTCTAGAAGTTGTCAATTTACATTGTACATTCATAGCCTAAAATTTGTCATCTTTGTATTTGAACATGTGAAACACAACAAAAGGGAAGAGACGGGGTGGATATATAGGAGTTTTCCTTGGTCAAACCCCCATTTTGGTATTTCTACCTCAACGAATAGTTGAGTTAATGATAGATAAAAGTGTGTGCTTTGAACCTTAAGTGTGTCTAAGGCTATCACGAGCAACAATATGCAAAATAAACTTGACGAAAACCCTACTCAAGTGTGTTAGATTGGAATCCTATATGAAACAATCTTGAAATGTAAGATCCAACCTAAGATAAAGTCAAATACTCAAGGGAAGATTAATATGTCAAAATACCTTAATTAGGATAGCAAGGTGATCAAAGTCTAAAGATGAGAACTTGTTGAAAATCAACTCATTAGGTGCTTGTAAATGCTAAATCTTTCCACAAACCCTATATTCCAATGTGTCCTTCCATTGGCATCAAACTTCAATCATTGTGATTAAATTTATAAATCTAAAAAAATTACTTGTAAATCTATAGAATAGGATGTCAGATTTGGAAAAGCTTCATTGTAATTGTGATTGTATATATTTTGAAATAAAGTTTCATGTTTAAATAGGGAGACATATAATAAATTTAAAGTGTAGGCTGAATCATTTAAATTTAAATTTCAAGAATAATTTACCATCAAATATCGAAATTGAATTCATGACATGTGAGACAAAGGCCAAATCCAATTAGGGCCTACCATATCGAGAAAAATACTTGGACCAAAGTGCCCTCACCCTTGCCCATGTGTTTTTTCACTCATTAAAGTGTGATCCAGAAGTTTGGGGTCCTTTGATTTAGGACCTTCCCATAATTTGAGTGTTTTCTAAAGTTAAAAGGATATAATATCATTAGGAAGGTGTTTTTAGGGTAGTATTAACACATTCTCTTGGGGTGGAAGGTAAATTTAAGGCTAGGAAGTAATTCTAAAAATGACTAAGGGAGTGGACACCAAAGCGAGCACCAAATAAAGTGTGAAATTGTGCTTTCACCCTTAGGGAGTATAATTTACAACACTACATGCTTCACTATCCAAAATTTAGAACTAATTAAAGGAAAGATGGCAGATATATTGACCTAGCCCAAGTAGTCTTTCAAACCTCATTCTTAGGTGAAAATTAAATGTAAGGAGTCTTGGACTACTCTTCATGTAGGAAGTTTCCTTCTCTCTAATTATTTGGAATATTTAGTTGGAAAGGAATTGAAGGATATTTGAGGATATGGAGGTGTTTATAGAACGTGTTTGGATAGGATTGAATCCATGATCTTCTAAAATTAGGATAATGTTGTAAGGAGGAATTACAAGTGAGAAAAGAGGAAGATAAGTGGTGTGAGGCATGGAAAAGTCTTAGGTGGCTATCTTGGATTAGGATTGGGATGTAGGTTAATCTAAAAATATTAGAGAAGTAGAAACCTTCAACCCAAATTTGGATCAAACTCAACTTTTATAAGGTATCCAAGGGCAATCTTAGCCTAACAAGAGGTGAAGTGGTGTTTCATGAATAGTGAAGGGCAACCTCTTCTTATTATATCTTTTAATTTTGGAGTAGAATCAAATAATTTAGCTAAGGCTAGAGAAATGTTATGGGACCTCAAGGTAGCAATGATTCACATTTGGAAGAAATTAAAGGTTGAGGGAGATTCAAAAGTGGTGGTGGAGAGTGCAAAATCAAGAATGTACAAGTCATGGATGTTAGATATTATAATTTTAGAAGTTAGCATCATGAAGAAATAATTCAAAGATATCCATTTTCACGCATTTTTAGAATAAGTAATATAGTAGCTGATTTGGCAACCTTGTTGTCAAACTTAGATAAGTTAGTTGAGTAAAGAAGAAATGATGGGATGATTTTTTTTAACAAATATCTGTAAACTTCTAGTCAATGACACATTTATATGAGATTGAGGCTTGATAAGTGGTGAGAAAAATGATAGTAAGGTGGAGGTGGTGATGTCATAAAATTTGAAATAATTTGGAAATAACAATTTCATTCAATGCCCATGATAGCCTATATAAAGGCCATTAAAGCATGACTCATCCACAAGCATGAGTTTAGCTTACCATGTAGAATAATGGTTCAACTCTATAAGGCATTATCTTAGTATGATATTGATTGGTTTGGTGGTTGATAAGTATGTTCATCCTCTACCTCTATAAGTGTTATATTTTGTGTTGAGTCAAGCTTTGATTACAATAGTGGTGTTCTCATCTGACTAACCCAAAGTTAAATAAGTGATGTTGGGAGACACAACAGTGAAAGAGGAGAGTAGCAAACCCCATAAGTTAAGGGTGGGAAGAAAGAAAATGTTTCAAAATATTGCATGGTATATATTGAATGAGAGGTCTCTAATCCTAACCTCATAGCTTGGGTTATTAGGATTTGGGAACAAGAAAGATAGATGGATGATGCCCCCTATGTCACAATTAGAGAAACTACGATAAACCTCCTCCTAAACCTAGGTCAATCCCTTGATGTTAAAATATCCTCAACATATCATAATCACTCAATTGTGCAACTATGCTCTCAATGGTTAGAAGTGATTACCTCATTCATGAAGTTAAATATATTAGGCATAAATAAAAAAACTCTCTTTGATTGCTATCTAGTACATTTATATTATATTTTGACAACAAGGATACAAAGGAGTTAGCCAAATCCATTAAGGCCTAGCTCTTCTTTAGGGATTCATAAATGGATTTTCAATGTTATAGTAGGGTAGAAGAGGAGGATTTGTTGGAGAATCATGTTTCCCCTAAAATTAAAAATGTGAAAAATATAAGGATTGAGGGAGGGATCTTTGAGACCTATGTAATTTGCCTTAACCCCCTATTTTCTATAGTATATAGGGTAGATGTTAGTCTTGTAAGCGGTCTTCACATACTTTCAACAACTTTCTAGTTACAATCTACATGTGGTGATGGGGGACCAATGTAATTTGCCCCTCCCCACCCTTTCATGCTTAGCCAGTATTTTTTGGTTCTATTGGTTCAAGAATTTTTGGTTTGTTTATGGTGGCTTTGTGGTTATAGCATGATATGTGTGCGTGCGTGTGTGTGTGTGTGTGTGTGGAACATAGTTTTAGAATAATATAAAAATGACAACTCTCCATGACATTACTATCTTGTTACCACCTCATTAATTATACAATTTTATATTAGATCTCCATATCAATATATGATTGTAATTACAGAAAAAAAAAAAAAAAACTTACATACTTGAATCTATTCAAATTCTTGCTACCAAATTCGAACATAAAAACTTTTTTTTCCTCTAAATACCTTACTCAAATTTATATAAAAAACCATTTTTTGGTTTAATAATTAAAACATAATACAAGTGCTTACAACTCACAATCCATTAGCCACTTCACCAAATGTCAGCAACTTATAATGGAATAACTCACATGATCATCAAGACGAGTGTGGAAAGAGTTAAGCCATTAGACATGTGAACTAAAAAGACATACCCATATGCCATATGTCATTTAAAGGTAATGAAATTAGTAGGTAAAGCCATTTTAAACAACACTAAATATGACAAAAAGAACAGCAAAGCAAAGGACACAAAATGCATTGACATCCAATCCCTTTCATACACTAGGAGACAACTTGCGTATGCATATAAAATAAATTAATAACAATTCCTTTATACCGGCCTTACCAGTCAAAGCTTCGGATAAATTAATAATAATTTGTGTGTACCGGCCTTACCAGTCAAAGATTCGAAATATATGGAGCTAGTGTTTGTAGGCGTGACGGGACATTAACGTGTTTGAACAGATGTTAAAAAGGACAAAAAAGTAAAAGAAGCTTTGGAAATATTCAAACCTACGTTGTGGACCAATAAAGCACAAGTCAAATTATAATAATACATAACAAAAATAAATATGTTGTAGGAAAATTGCATTATAAAATTGTCTTTTAACCTAACAAGTGCCTACCTTGTAGATAATCTCTCTTTGAGTATGCATTCTTTTTCATAAAACTATTTATTAATATTAAATGAGCACCTAGTGGGATATCTTAGTAGATGCAATTGTGCTCTTAGTTGGCAATGTCATGAGAATTTTAATATATTTTTAGGTATATTTAAGTTTAGGTGAGTAATGGTAAAATTCTATATTTTATAGCAGAGGGTTGTAGTTTAAGTGATTGAGTATAATCGATGAGAATGATGAGATGTTCTTTGATTTCGTCATTTACTAAGATTTAGATATTCTGATGGCGCAATATAAGATATAGGCACTCACTTGATGTTGTGAATTTTTATGCTTTCATGCTTTGCAAACCCTTGTCTATAATCGATCTAAATCATCCATCTTGAAAGTTTGTTTCTTCGAACTTATAATGCACATGTTATATGTCTTGATGGTGTGCTTGCGTCTCTTGGAAGTTGTTTATATCATTAGGAATCATGTTTTAAGTCTATAATTGTAGTTTTCTTAGGCTTTCATGGTTGTTTGCAAACTAACTCTAATTCTTGCAAAATTTACCTTAGACAAATTTCATTGAATTTATCTTTGACATGCCATTCTCAGCCTTTTATCTCATAGCTCTGGTTTAAACCTAGAAATGAGCACACATTAAAATACTTTGCATTTGTCTTCTTAAATTTGTGTTTACAAAAGTTTTTTAAGTGTAATATTTCCAAACTCAACAATCTTTGTTATTTCTAGTCGAGTAGTAGTTTTTCTATTGAAGGCTCACTTGGTGTTGCCATGTGGCATCTTCCAAGTGCTCCATGTGTCTCTTCCTTGTAAGCTTTAAGCTTCTATATTTTATTCTAGATGCCAATTTTTCAATCTAATATTTTTAGCTTGGGTTATCACATTTGTGAGTTTATCTTTTGGATTTTGAATTTTCTTATGGAATTGAGCTCATTAGTATTTAGTCTATATTTTCTTGGGGTTCAACTCTTAAATAGTTTGGAGTCTAGTTGTCTTCCTATCTACTCGTGTGCTACCACATGGCCTCTTCAACATGCTCCATATGTCACTCACATGTGGGTTCTAATCTTCTTATAGTCTACTCCAAACTTCAACACATTGGTAAATCATGTTATGTCTAGCTTCTTGCATCCACCTGATTCAAAGTTTCAAGTCCAAGGGAATGTTGGACCTAGTTTACCCTATGCATTCTAGTTGAGTAAGGATTTGAAGTCAAAGGTCACAACTTTGATGTATATGTAACCATTTTCCTTGTGATTTCTCTTGTGAGCTCAAGGTTGTTCTATGGTGGACATATGGTAATGCCAAAGCAATATGTATTGGTCATCTAAACCAATGGAATTATGTCATGTGTCTCTTGATTAGTGGTGTTTTGTGAGTTCAAAATTTTATATTCTTCATGGCATGACTTCTCTTAATGGCTTATGTTGACTCCACAACAAATGAGTGTATGCTGCATGTCACCTTTGGTGACTGAAAATCCAATATATTCTCAATGGCAAGTGCCTTATCCCTACAATGTATATGTAAATGCTAGGTGGTACCTACATGGAATGGTAGTGAACTCATTATACATGCTCACAACCTTAATTTTCAATGTGATTGTGCATCCCTATCAACATATGCCGCATGGTGAGTTTATAGAGCAATTTTTTAAGTATGCATCTATGTTGGGCCACCAAGTGTCATCCATGCAATTCTTGGGGATTCCATGCAAATGATTGTGATTCTCCTAAGTTCAAAAGGTTTAACCACCCCATCCACTATTGCTCCAATTACACTAGTAAATGGCATTTTAGGGTTTTCCTCACCTTATGGTGTAATGTAATGGTCTTCAAATCCATGCATATGGGTTCTTTAGACTATAACTAACACAAATGTCCACTCTTGGTCATTGTTAATGCATGTATGATCCTTTTGATGTTGGTTTCCCTCTACCAAAAACCATTTTGGTGACACCTTAACCATGCTTTAAGTACCCCAAAATTGGGATTTTCTTCTTATAATTGGAAATGATATAAAAGTAGTGACCTCCTAGAGCCCTTTCTCACACCTTGACTACATGATCAGATGTGGTGTTGACCTATGGGGTCATGTGTAAATACTAGAACCACGTGCAAGCTTAATTAAGGGGATTTTAAACTATCCTTGCATCCTCATAGGAAATGTAATGTATTCATTTCTAAATGTGATTGAGGCATGTCTCATAATGGATTTTGCATGATGTGTAGGTGCTCCATGTTGTTGCAGCTTACAAGATTCATGTAGGAAGGTTATACTATGCTTCAAGGAATGTACATGAATATATTAATTTTTTATATGCCTCCAAGTCTCATAATATTGAGATCATTTTACACTAAATGAAGAAGTTGAAAATGCTTGTAAGTACCCACAATTGATTTGATATATATTTTCTTAATGAGCAAGTGTAATTCTTTCTCTTATATATATATATATATATATATATATATATATATATATATATATATATATATATATATATATATATATATATATATATATAACTTTAAAAACCATACACAAAACATTAACTATAAAAAATGAAAGCTAAAATATACTATGTTAAACTATGGCATCCAAAAATGTTCACACCAACTCAAAAAAGGGTGATTCAAAGGTAATGTTATGCCTTGCATAACCACCCCATTTTGTTTTGGATTAAAATGGGTCCCCCTTGGTTTTGTTTTGTCCTTGGTGTTTTGTTTGTGTCTTAGGAGTTGTTCTTTTTCCTCCTAAGTCCTTGTTTCTTTTGTTCTAGCGGAAGCGGAGTCGGAATGGAAATTGGACTTAGAACTTTTGAAGGTTTTAGGTTTGGATTTGCTCTCGGTTATGGTCCCACCCTTGTTTCTATTCTTTTCGTTGTCTTTTGGTTTGTCTTGCACTCTTGGGTTTGTTTCTCCCTTGAGTTGTTTCTCATTTCTCTATGTTTTATTTTTTCTCTAGCGGAAGTGAAACCGAAGATGGAACTAAACTTGGGACTTCGTAAGGTTTCAATTTTTTTTGGTTCTGATCTAGCTCCCGCTCACTTGCTTTGTGTTTTTCTTCATTGGTGTCTTGGTCGGGCCCCATTTTTGTTTTGGTCCCTCTTCCCATTGTTTCTTTTGTCCTGGTCTCAGTGTTTTGTTCCTTTGTCGGGAGCAAAACTAGAATCAGAACTGGACTTGGAACTTTGTAAAAGTTCTAGATTTGATTTTGGTCCCAATTTTTGATGCCCTAATTACCTGAGTGACGTGTCATGCAAACTAGGGTTTATACGATGACCTTTACAATATCCAACCCCCAGAATTAAATTTTTTCTTTATTTTGTTAAAGGATGAGGATAAGCCCCTTTATTTAAAGTTCCCTTATGATCCCATATTACCTAGGTCCTTAAACTCATGTGACCACATCTTCAAGAAATTGCTTTGTTTGAATGGTAGACTAGCCGAAGTGGACCTAGGAATGGACTCGTCCCGTAAGTGTTTACATGGGAGTTCATTCCCAAAATGGTTCCACCTCTGATGACTGTTGACTCTAATCTTCATTCTTTCCCTTTGGCGAAAGTGGAACCAGAGTGGGAAATGAACTTGGAACTATTTATTGGTTTTGATTTTGGGTTTTGTTCTGATCCTAGTTCCAGTCTCATTTTGGTTCTGGTCTTGATCCCCCCTGCGTTAAATAGTTCCCTGTTCCTGATTCTTCTTTGACTCCGCTTTCGATGAATATGAAATTTGACTATGGAAAGTAGTCTTGAGCGAGTAGAGAATGGTATGAGGGTATTGGATGATGTAATTATTTTCATGCCTTTGTTCATCCAATCCACGATTGTATTGGAGGAATATAGGATGTCAGGAGCATCAGAGGAGGCTTCTCAAAGAATCCAACCTACAGAAAGTTCAAGGCAGTGAACCAAGCCTAAGAAGATAAAGGTGGAACACCTTCCTTATACCTTAAGGTATAAACACCAAATTCCCACCATTATAGCTAGCAAGGTGGATTCAAATTGGGCAGATATCACAGACACAAACTTGGCCCATTCAGCTATAAGGATTTGCATGAAGAAACCTTCAGTGAGGAGGTAGCAGGGAGGACACAGAGAATTGTTCAATCTGGATTAGCACATGTTGTCATTTTTCCTCTATCAGTCCAGTGTCTAGAATTGATACTTACTGTAGCTACGACCTACAATCCTACTACCAAACAATGTGTGGACTTGCAGGGGAACATCATCATTCATCTAACAACACAAATGATAAGGTTCATGTTCAATGCACCTACCTCACAGAGCCATAGGCAACTCAATGAGGGAAAGACCCTACAACTATATAGCGACAAGAAGGAGGCTAATAGGACCCATATGAAAAAACATTGGATGAGAGTGGAGAAGAAATCCCTAGCCAAGCTCCCTGATCAGTCCAAGAGATCTAATTTCACCAAGGAGATTGGTGATATAATTATGATGCTCTATAGAGTGTTTGGGAAAAGGGATTCCTCATAGTTCAAGGAATGGATGTTCCCATTCATTCAAACCATTTTGGATGGCAGGTAGTATTTTGATTGGTCGATGATCTTCTTAAAGTGCCTACACAATCAAATATTGAAAGTGAGGGAGAAAAAATGCTTCATGACTTCCTATGTCATATATGCAGCTCCAAGAAGAGGCATCTTTCCTGGTTTGAATGTAGTTGGGATATTGGGAGAAGCCCCTGGACAGAACAAGGTGTGGGATCATTATGATCAACTAACCTTGTAGACTTCTAAATCACACCATAAAAGAGTTAATGATGCATTCTTGTATGTCATCATTAACCAACTAACAAGAGATGCAGGATATAGATTGAGCAGAGATGCCATGGCCTTTATTGCATAATGGGGACATTGGTACATTTAATACCCCAAGTTCACTTATTTTAGGCTAGATGGATTTGATGGCCACCCTCATCTATTTCCCAAGTGTTGCAACAACAAAATTGTCTTGATGGAGTTCATTTACCAAGCCATAGGGGTTAACACTAAATTCACCAATAAGCACAAGCCTAGTTGTCACAAATTCACCATGAAGTTGGGTGAGTATAGTTGTGCATACAATGTGGCAACCAAGGTAATATGTGATGAGTTAATCCATTTGAAGTTGGGCTTGTACACCTCTAGGAAGTATTTTGGTCCCAAGCAAAAGATGCAAGGTTTGGTTCCTACTATTTTTGATGAACACTTCAATTTGCTAAGGGATTTTTGGATGGACTTGCAGGATGAGTATGATCTAAGAAGAAGGAATTATGAAAGATTGACCATTCCACTTATGATTGAGTATGGGGTGAAGGAGGACATTCCTAACACATTGTCAAATTATGGGCTAACCTTCGATCCCCAATATGATACTAATAATATAGGCACTAAGGACTTGGATCCAGTGGATTGGGATGTAGATGAATCCATTCATATCAAGTAGATTGGAAGGTCGGTCTTGGATAGAAACATCCAATGGGTAGTTATGAGAATCAAGGAGCTAGAGGCTCAGACCTCTAATAAGAGAAAGGTTGTAGGTTCCACCCAAGGATACAGGAGAAAAAAAAAAGAATGGCACCTAAGGAGCCCTTCAAGTTTTTCCCTCCCAATTTTGGAGAGAAACTTGAACCTATAATTCATGCTCAGGATCTTCCTGAATCACATGAAGAGGAGGCTACAATAGAAGTTTGAGGTGAAACCTCAACTCAACCTCTTCTTGCAAGGCAGCCAATTGAGTAAATGCCTATTGGAACCATTCATAAGGAAGTTGAATCCTTGAAAGAGAAGGAGCCTGAAATTGAAATTCATGACAATGATACAGATTGTGAGGCTACCCAATTTGATAAGGAGACTAATGTGGTTCCCTCTCATGAGGAAACTAAGGATATGGGAACTAAACATGTCCTCACCCCAAAGGATTAGTGGAAATTATTTGAAGAAGCTAAACGAGAAGAAAATGCCAAAGCACAAGCTGAGGCACTTGCTATGAAACAAGAATCCAATGCCAAAGCTAGGGAGGAAAAACTAGATAGGAAGCAAAAAGAAAAAGAAGACTTGCTGCAATAGAAAAGAGAGAAAGAGCTGAAAACTAAAGAGGAGAGAGACAAATTAGAAATCTTGCAAAAAATCCATGATCTAGAGGAGAAATCTCAACAAACAAGGGAAAGAGAAGCCCTCAAGCATAAATGTAAGGTTGTTGAGGAAGCTCATAAAAGGAAAGAAGAGGAAGAACGCCTAAAAATTGAGGAGGTTGAAGAACTTGCTCAATATGAGAAAAAGTCTAAAGAAGAATGGGATAAAGTTAAAGAGCTTGAAAAGAAGAGAGACCAAATGTATGAGGAGACAAGGTTGGAAGAAGAATGTTTGAAAAAGGAGTTAGAAGCTAAAAAGGTGCAAGAGCAGAAGGACAAAGAAGAAGTTGAAATACTTGCACAAGAAGTTGTAGAAAGGGAATAATAGCATGTACAAGAGGTTGATTCTCAACCTAGAACCACCATATTGCAACCTCTTTCTTCTTCCACTACTACCTCTTCTTCTACACAAGTGGTCACCACTCCTGCTGCTCCAACATGGCTAAAACTTGATCTTGAGAGAAAGAAAATATTCCAACCTCAGCCTCTAAATTGGGATGAAATGATGAAAGAGATAGAGAAAGAGAGACCCAAAAAAAAGGCTAGGGTCCTCCATTCTACTAAGCTCACAGATGCAGGTGAGATTGTTGTTGAATGTGCAATCCCAATGGTGGATAAAGATGAACAATATATGCAAATAACTGATTACCTATTAGGAACTGTCAATTTGGGGAGACCTACAAGGAATCAACAAATGAACCTCATTGATATTGTAGCATCCTCCACCCAATCTAGAATGATCAAAGATAAGCAAAAAAAGGGTGAACTTAAATCCCAAATAGGATTAGTTGCACAAATTCTTGAAAAATGTGTCCACCCTAGTTTCTCAACAAGTTGTTGCTCCAGAGACCCCAAACTTACTGAGCAAGAAAGATGTTGATGACTTGGTGCAAATGAGAATTAAGGTGGGGATGCTTGATAGGTGGATTGATTGGCTCAATCAAGAGGTTGGTGAGGTGCTTGCTGGTTGTTTTAAAGTCCATGAAAGTGCACTTGAGTTGGTAGAAGAGATTAATCAATATGTTGAGGTCCTAGAGAAACAAGATGAAGAGTATAGAGAACATGTTAAGAAACTAAAGGACATCAGCAAGGTGCCCAAGCCAACTCACTTGGAGCAATCAATCCTCAAAGAGGATAATGCAGATTTTTTTGAGAAGACATTGGGAATAATCAAGTTTAGATACAAATTCATCTATGAGCATAAAAATGAAGTTCAAGAAGCCAGTAAGGACTTGAATGAGCATATTGATGAATTGGAGGTGGTGGTTTCTATTCTCGTTAATGTGGACATCCTGGTCAAAGAAGGTCTTCCTCTAGAAATATTGAAGGAGAAATGGATTAACAGATTTGAGGAAGTGATGCAGATTGAAGATGATGGTGAAGACTTGTTGTTGGGAGTTGATCAAATTGAAAGATATTGAAGAATTTTCCTTAGCAGAGTTGAAAAGAATCAAATTTGAGGATAATTGGGTAGATGGACCTGATCTTGACATTCTTCAACAAGTATTCTCCAGTTATGATGAATATCTCCTTGACCAAGCAACATAAGAATCAACTAAAAAATGAATGTTCTCTTATTGGTGGACAACTTCCTCTTATCTCCTATTTTGTAGGGTTATGACATAAGCTAAAGTGCAGATATCATCCAGTAGTTCTACCTTCCTCCTTGGGCATCATATTTTGGACAACAAGGCCATTAGTTATTAAACTAAAGATCAGCTAAAATGTTCACTTCATATAGTTTCAGTTCCTTGATCAATGGATCTCAACTTTTGATTGAGAGAAATTTATGCATGGCTTGCCTAGATCTAATTTTCGGCTCCATTTTTTAAAGGTTGGTTGATTGAAGAAGGATTAGCCACCTAATGAGATAGAAAATAGTGATTATAGTCTTAGGATTTTATAAGCTTTAAGCAAGATACTTTGAAAACTTTTTTGTACTTAGATAATTTTATAGTTTTTTACAGTTGCACATTATTGTTAAGTTTGGACTTGAATGATAATGTTAGTGAATTATAATCATCTGTATGCCAGTGGATGTTGTGCATAATTTTTTTCTATTTGATGCAAATCAATAGGGGAAACCAGATCTAAGATTATTTCATTGAATTGTCTATGAATGGAATTCATTTACGTCTATTTGATCTAATTTTAGCAATGAGTGGGTGATATGTTTTGATCTTAAAATAAAGTTTTGATGAATGGTTGTGATTGTTGAATTAGCACTGTGAATGTATGCAATGGTGTAGGTTATGCTATGGATATCATCATGTTATGGTTTTGGTTAGTTGGAAAACCCTCGTTGTTAAAATTTATGTCTATATGTGAATAAGTTTATATTCATGTTTTACTATTCTAAGGCTCTATTCTATCTTTTTCTATTTATTTACACCCCCCCTCCAACGTAGGATAATTAATATGATGCAATTTGTATTCCTTTATACCAACAAGGCCCCTTGAATATTACGATTGCATTGGCCATTTAGTAACACCAGTATAGTTGAGAACCAACTACCAGGACCTTGGAAGACATATTACTTTATGTTATCTTTCTTTTTCAAGAGAAATAGGATAGAAATATTTTGTTTAATGTTGTGCTATTTTGACCATCAATAGATCTAGCACTAGAAGGAGGTCCTAAGGAACAAACTGGCTTGAATTGGGTCATTCTCACCAGAAAGGTTTGAAAGAGTTCTCAGATCTTCTTAGAGTTTGGAACCATTGGTTGAACTCCAAACCCCTATCAAGTACAGACCCCAAGCCCATAGAGTCCACTTAATCTAAATGGGTTTCCACCAAATCCACCCATTCAACAACTGGCTCAACCAGTCCCACCACCACCCATGGCTTTCTTCATGAATAATCCCTCTCCACTAGGGATTATCCTCGGTGGTATACATGATCTTCCCAAGAATCCAAAGAGATTTTGTCCCAACTATATGCACAGAGAATCAAGGAGTGTTGAAGAGCACATAAAGGCATTTAAAGATGCTTGTACTTGTGGCCAAGTAGCCCACCATGATGTTGTGTGTAGTTTATTCCCCTACTCTTTAGGTGACATGGCATGCAACTGGTATTTGAATCTTCCCCAGGGGTCTATTCTAAGTTGGACTGACTTAGAAAATGCCTTCGTCAATCAGTTTTGGGTCTATGTAGACCCTACCATTTTGTATCACCAATTTGCTACCATAAGAAAAGAACCCCATGAACCATTACCATTGTTTAGCATAGGATTCTAGAGGATGTACCGAAGGCTACAAGATCCTTACTTGGTTGCTGAAAATATTGCCATTTTGGCATATTTAAGGGTCGTGGATCCCTTGATTGGCCTATTTTTGCAAAGGACATATGTTGTCATTGACATTAATTATCTGTCTAAATTTTATCACTTAGCCACTAAATTACAACAACAGATAAGCTTACAATCAAGAACTTTGGGAGGAGTTCTCCCTCCCATAGGATATGAAATTCCTAATCCAACTCCTATGTTTAATACGGTCCTAGGGATGTCTTATTCCCAATATGGACCCACGAATGAGTTACAAACCCCACCACCCCTACCATTCTTCACTTATGGGGCTCAGGATTCCCCCCAACAATCACAAAATTACCATAATTAAGTTGGAGGGTCAAATCCTGTTAGTCAACCATCTATAGTGAAAACTGCAGAACGTGAACAAACTGTTCAATTAACTAATGAAATGGAAACTCTAAATAAGACTCTATCTCAGATGTCCAATTATATGGCTCAATTGAGATATAACCTCCCTCAAAATCAAAGCCAAAACCAAAATTATCAAAATCAGGGAGGGTATTCTAATCAGGGTGGTTACTCCATTCAGAATCAAAACACCAATCAGAACCAAAGGAACTTCCAAAGCCAGAATTCCCTTAACCAAAATTACCAAAATTAGAATAGGGGATACAACCAAAGGTCTAACAACAATAGACAATGGAATACTGGGCCAAACAATGGGGGAGTTTCCCATAATTATCAGGCTAGTGATGACAAGCCACACACTCCAAATGTGGAATATCTCAACTTTATGATGAATTGGTGTAGACTGCATAACACGACAACTCATTCTGAGGTGAACTGCCCAGAAATGGAGAAGATGGTCAAGATTGCACAAGTTGATGCTCCATTGCAATGTGCTTCCAAAAAATCTAGTAGATCCATAGATACCACCATGGATTATGACATCTTCGATGAAGAACTTTCATTCCCTAGCCAGATAGAAAATGAACCAGTAGAGGACATATATGATGCTCAGGCCTTCCAATCAAAAGGAGGTCACTTCCTGATAAATCAGAATAAGGGCCTATTTACTACATCTTTCCCTCCTAACACCATGGTCCCACCCAATCATAATGTGAACAACAATCCGCCACCACCAAAGGGGTCATTTGAATCTCAAAACAAAGGTAATCCACCTTTTATTCCTGGGTATCCATTGAAAAATGATATAGAGTTTGGTTTTATTGTAGAGATGCAGAAGCAAAAGACTTCATTGTCCTTCTTTGACATCATGAAGTGGTGCCCTGCCCAACGAGAAATTGTGTTGAGAGTCCTGGAGGATGCAAATCAGTCAAAAGGAAAAAATAAGGTGACTCCAACAAATGAAATGAATGCAAGCATGTACAAAGGTAAAATAGGGACTCCACCTTTTCTTTTAAGCTTAAGAATCTTTGGAAAGAATCTACACAATTCCCTATTGGATTTGGGAGCATTAGGTAACGTAATGCCTTTTTCCATAAGTAAAAAGTTAGGTTTGAATCCACTTCAAACTAACAAAAAGGTGATTCAATTGGATAAAACTAAGGTCAATGTGGTAGGAGAACTAAAAAATATTCATGTATAAGTTGGATCTGACCCAAGGATTCAAACTTACATGGATATCCAAGTGGATGATATCCTAGAAACATATGGTATGCTTCTAAGTCGAGACCTAATGAAAAGCATTGGGGGATATTTGTCTCTAGACTTCTCACATATGTGGCTTCCATGGAAAGGGGTAGCAAAACAAATCAGGATTGAAAGTGAGCCTAGGCTCAAACACATTATCATTGAATAAAATTCTCCTAATGAGGTAGCTTATTTTGAAACTGAGATAGGAGTCTACAAGGAGGAAATAATGACCTTCTCAATGCTCAATTTTGATGATCCACTGCCTTTAGAACAAAGTGACCCAATGACCATGGTTAACCAACAAATTCTAATCAAAAAGTTGCAACAAGATAGGCTAGTTCTAGGATAGGAGGCTGAGTTATGGAGTTTTTTGCTCCTCAATTGGTGTAGGATTCATTATCAAAATCATTTTGATTTGACATCTCAACCTTGCATAGACATTTTGAACCATGTCTTCCAAGTGATTAGACCTCTGAATGCCACCCCCAAGCACCCACCAATCATTTTTTGTTTGAAGCTAAGGATGCTACCATCCTTACGAGAGCCAGTCTCACTCAAGAGGAAGATCCTTCCCAACTTGAGTAGACTCGAGTTCTATGCTCTAAATTCCAAAGGAAGACTAAGGAGTCTCAATATTTTCCTATTACACCTATCCCAAATAACCTTTCAATGCCTAAGGCATTGATGAAAAGCATACTAAATTGTGAATTGATGCAAGAAGAGGTTCAGGAAGTAGTTCCTGAATAGATTTTGAACATAGGTGAATCTTCTAATAAACATTGTTTGCAACAGCCTTTAAATATAGATAGCCAACGCCAGTCCAAGCCGCCACCCACTTCTAGCAAGCAATCACCTGTATCCCCAAAGAAGAAAGAAATCCCAGCTCTAGACCAACTGTGGAGTCTTAAATTTGATGGCTCTAAATCTAGATCAAGGAGTGGAGCTGGAGTTGAACTAGCCAACCCGAAAGGGAAAATGTATTTTTCTTCTTACAAGTTGTAGTTTGGTTGCACAAACAATGTGGCAGAATATGAAGCGTTGGCTCGAGGACTAATGTTTGCTAATTAGAAAAAGGTTACAACTCTCATGGTTATGGGAGATTCAAAAGCTATTGTCAGGCAAGTCCGCAGTCAATACACTCATCACAACAAAAGATTGGCTGCATACAGGAACAGAGTTTGGAACTTAATAGAATATTTTGATGCTTTTGGCATCAAGTTAATCCCCAGAGAGGACAATCAAATTTTTGATGCCCTTGTTGTTGCTGCTAGCACCTTGGAGCCTATGCAGGACTCCAAGTTGAAGAGATTTTCAGTTGAATTATTCTCAGTCCCAGCCGTCCCAAATAATGTCTAAAATTTTCAGGTCTTTGATGATGACCAACATATACTTGCCTTCTTGGCAAGTTTAGATGTCTTCGAGGGACAAATAATTGATGAATTAAAGAGAGACCACTGAGATTGGGATCTCGAGAATTACAATACTAAAGGGATACTCAATTTGAAAAGCAAGAACATTCCAAAAGAGACGGTAGCCTTGGAAAGGATCTTTGACTTTGACCCTCAGGCTCACAAAAGGGTTCCAACAGAAAGTGATGGAGGTAAATATAAATCTATCGATCTAGTTGATTCAGGTCCAGAATGGAATGTCTATATAGGCAAAACTTTCCCCAAGGAAATCAAAGACAAAATGATTAAGGTGTCGAAAGAAGAAATTGCAGCAATTGCTTGGGGATATGAGGATTTGAAGACCTTTGATACTTCATTGATCACACATACCATACCCTTGAAGCTAGAATCAAATCCCTTTCACCAAAAACAGGGCTCGATCAATGCTTTAAGCGAACCCTTAATTTTCAAGGAAGTACAAAATCTGCTATCAAGTGGTGAGATTAGATTGTGTGTTGATTTTAGAAATTTAAATAAGGCCTCAAAGAAAGCTAATTACCCACTTCCTTCTCTTGATGAGGTGTTGCAAACTATTAATGGATCTCAGATGATGTCATTTTTGGATGGCTATTTGAGATATAGTCAAGTTCTTGTCAATCATTCAAAGAAATAATAGGTAAATGTATCATTATTTATATGGATGACTTAACTCTGTTTTCTAAGAATAGAGAAGACCATGTTGGCAATTTAGCAAAAGTTCTTAAAAGATGTATAAGTTATGATGTGTCTCTTAACCCCAAAAAGTGTGTGTTCGGAGTTTTTGAAGGGAAACTTTTAGATCACATAATTTCAGAAAAGGGAAATCCATAGACCCCGACAGAGTTGAGTTCATTCTAAAATTGACAATGCCAGGAAGCAAGAAGGAAATGAGATCTTTCTTCGGAAAGATCAATTTTGTAAGGAAATTTATAACTGGGTTTATGGAGATCATCAAACCCTTGAATGAAATGATGAAAAAGGATGCAAAAATAGAATGGAGTAATGAAGCTAAATCTACTTTTTTGCAGATTAAATAGTTAATTTCTAAGGCACCAGTCTTAACTAGCCCAAATTATTTAAAACCATTTTATATCTATTCCTTCGCATCCAATCATTCGTGTGTGGCTGTTTTGACACAACAAATAGGCGAGGGAGATGAAAGGCCTATTGCTTTCATGAGTTCCCCATTTAAGAATTCAGAAGTCAAATATCCACCCATTGAAAAGTAGTCCTTCGCACTTGTGCAAGCAATAAAAAAGTTCAGGCACTACATCCTTTGTAGTCAAGTCATTGCCATAGTTCTTGATCCCACTGTGAAGTCTCTCCTCATGCAAAGTCAATTGGGGGAGAGAAGAGGAAAGTGGATGGCCATTTTATAGAAGTTTGATCTTGAAATACATCCAATGAAGCTCATTCGAGGACAGGGCTTATCTAAAGCTATGGAAGATGTTGATAAGAATATCACTTTCCAGCAATACACAGTGCAATCATTTACAAAGGATCCTTGGTATATAGATATGATATTCTTCCTCCTTAATAATAGGTGCCCAAATGGGATGAATGCTACTCAAAGGAGAGCATTGAGGATGAAGAGTGCTCATTATATGCTTAAAGGAGGATCCTTATACAGAAGAAACTTTGAAGGTGTTTACCTGCGTTACTTGGATCAACAAGAAGCAAAACATGCCATTGATGAGTTTCATGGTAGACATGGCATAGGGCATGGATCTGTTGATTCCTTAGCACATCAGATTCTTAGATCAGGATACTATTGGCCCCACGTGTTTCAAGATGCACACCAACACATAAGGACATGCCACACATGTCACACCTTTGCATCTAGGGAACGTAATCCAGTGATGCCCTTACAACCAGTGTATGAGGTAAGACCATTTACCCAATCGGAATTGGATTTTGTAGGAGTTATTAATCTAAACTTGTCTATAGGCCATAAATTCATTTTGACAACAACTGACTATTGCATGTGTTGGACTGAGGCTCAACCCTACAAAAACAACACCACAGATGTGGTCATCAAATTTCTCAATGAAAGCATCATAACTAGGTTTGGAGTACCATTTTCCCTAGTATGTGACAATGGCCCTACTTTCTCTTCCATTGAGTTTATTCAATGGGCCTATGAACACAAAATTGTCTTGAAGTATTTGTCTAATTACTACCCTTGGGGAAATGGAGTAGTTGAGTCTACTAACAAAAACTTGTTGGAAGTGATTAAAAAGTTGCTAGAAAAAAACCCTAGAGACTGGCATACCCAACTAAGATTTTCCTTATGGGCAGATCAAAATCGCATTGAAGCCACCCTAGGGAATTCACCATTTAAGTTAGTCTACGACCAAGAGCCGGTTTTTCCTATACATCTGTAGATACATGTCCTCAGGTTCATGCAATATTTGTATTCAAAATATGATAGGATAGAGGTTAGGCTAGCTAATTTTCTAAATATGGAAGAACAAAGAGACGCTACTTTACAGCAGTTCCCTAAACATCTAGTTGTTGTCAAATGTTGGTATGACAAGAGGGCCAAAATTAAGGCCTTTAAGATATCAAATCTTGTGTTGTTATGGGATAAAGCTAAGGAGAAGAAAGGAGACCACCAGAAGTTTGATAAACTTTGGTTGGGTCCATATCAGATAGTTGAATCCTGGGTGAGAATTCTTTTCATTTGAGCACCCTAATAGGAGAACCTGTTCCACTACCTGTCAATGGTTAGTTTCTCATGCATTAATTTGGCCCATGAAGGATTGATTTTCTATTGATTGTACATATGTAATTAGTCCTTCCTTTGTTTTGGTGTGTTGTTTATTTGTTTTTTTTTTCCTTTTTGTTTTTTTTTTGTTGTTTCATCTTGTTTTGTCTTGGTTTTTGGGGACCTTCATTTTCTTCATTTTGGTATATTGTAAACAATCTCATGAACCATGATTGAAATTTATCACAAAATAGATAAAACATCTGCCTATGTAAAAGGCCTATTTATCTTAGGGTGGTTGTATCTCTGATTCAAGTGAAAAATCTGATTCCCAGCACTATCATGAGGTCCACTATAGTTCTCAACCCACATATCAAATTAATTATATATGAGTATTGAGAAAAGTTAATAAAGAATTCCCACAAGTGAAGTCTACAAAAGAAAGAGAAAAGAGAACAATTCAAAGAAGGAAAACTCAATATTAAATGGGTGATTCAAGTATCTCTATTGGGGCTATGGACACCTGTCTGGCACTAGAGGAATACTTTGAGAGAAATAGATGTATCTCTATAAGGGCTATGAATGACTGGCTAGCAGCAGAGCAATGCCCAAGATTTCATTGCACGATAGCTAAAATACTCAACTTATGTAGCTTGAATCTTAGGTATAGTTGTTCGAAGGTAAAGAAAGTTTTTTGAAGAAAGATGCACCATATATGCACACACTCATATTCAAAAGTAGTGCATGTTGATTTACATCTGAGATTCTAGCTCAACCTTGCTCAATATATCTGATCCTACTTAAGTTAGCAAGTTCATAAACCAGAGGTTCTAGGTGATTGAATTCTTTAGTGTCTTGAAAACAAGTAAACTATTTTCCTAGAGGAGTCACCATTTTTTATGCTTTGCATAACCATCCCATTTTGTTTTGGATCAAAATGGGTCCCCCTTGCTTTTTTTTTGTCCTTGGTGTTTTGTTTGGGTCTTAGGAGTTGTTCTTTTTCCTCCTAAGTCCTTGTTTCTTTTGGTCTGGTAGAAGCGAAGTCAAAATGGAAACTGGACTTAGACATTTTGAAGGTTACAGGTCTGGATTTGGTCTTGGTTCCAATCTCGCCCTTGTTTATGTTATTTTTGTTGTCTTTTGGTTTGTCTTGCGCTCTTGGGTCCATTTCTCCATTGAGTTGTTTCTCATTTCTCTATGTTTTGTTTTTTATTTGGCAGAAGCAAAATCGAGGATGGAACCAAACTTGGGACTTCATAAGGTTTCAAATTATATTTTGGTTTTGATCCCACTCCTGCTCACTTGCTTTCTGTTTGTCTTCGTTGGTGTCTTGGTTGGGCCTCATTTTTGTTCTGGTCCCGCTTCCCATCATTTCTTTTGTCTTGGTCTCAGTGTTTTGTTCCTTTGTCAAGAGCGGAACTAGAATCAGAATCGGACTTGGAACTTTGTAAAAGTTCCATATCCGATTTTGGTCCTGATTTCTCCCTCGTTTCTCTTTGTTGCTTGTCCCTGCCACAAGACCGAACCCGGGTCTGGAGTTGGATAAGAGCCTTGGATAAAGTTTCTTGTTTCATTCTAGATCCATGTCCATGTCTGCCCTGCCTTTGATTTCCACATGGGTTGATTACTTGTTTATGTTTCTAGTTCTGCTCCTTATCAACCACATTTATTGCATTAATTACAACCTCCTCACATGCACGAAATGATTTTAAAACCTTAATCAAGGTTAACAAGCTCATTATCTTTATTTTCAAAGTGTTTTTTGTGAACCAGAGCTAGGGTAACTTCAAGAGGAGCATGATTTGATCGTGGAGGCATGTTAGTGAGTAGATTCTTATCCAATTTTGACCTTTCTTATTGGCGTTTCGAGGTAGGGTATTTTCCCATTCTTTTCCCATTTATTTTTGTTGTTCTATTTTTGTGTTTTTGTTCATGGTTTTCTTGCGCATTTATGGGACCTTTTCCTATGAATCTTTGCTTGCTCCCTTGTGTGTTTCTGGTTTTATTTTTTCCTTTCCTATTTTCTGTTTGTTTTTCTTGGATTTTCCATTTGTTTCTTTTGTCGTTCTAGTATCAATTTCATGGCAGGTTTGTTCTGTCATGCCCTAGTTTCTAACTAGGGTTCCATTTGATGGGGTCCTCTGTGGTTTCAAATCTATTTTGTACCCCCTTTGATCTAATTCCCGTGTCAGTTCAATGATTTTCATATTGGGTTTCTGATTCCCTAATTACCTGAGTTGACGCATAGTGTAAACTAGGGTTTGTGTAATGACCTTTACAATATACAACCCCTAGAGTTAAATTTGGAATTTATTTTGTTAAAGGGTGAGGTTAAGCCCCTTTATTTAAAGTTCCCTTATGATCCCATGCTACCCAGGTCCTTAAACTCATGTGACCACATCTTCAAGAAATTGCTTTGTTTGAATGGTAAATTTGCGGAAGCGAGCCCGGGAATGAACTCGTCCCATAAGTATTTGCATGGTAGTTCATTCCCAAAATGGTCCCACCTCCAATGACCGTTGACTCTAATCTTCATCCTTTCCCTTTGGCAGAAGCGGAACTGGAGTGGGAAACAAACTTGGAACTATTGTTTGGTTTTGGGTTCGAGTTCCATTTTGACCCCAATTCCAATCTCATTCTGGTTCCTGTCTCGATCCTACCCTGTGTTAAATAGGTCCTTGTTCCTGATTCTTCTTTGACTCTGCTTCCAATGAATATGAAATTTGACTAAGTATGGAAAGTTATCTTGAGGGAGTAGAGAATGGTATGAGAGGTATTGGATTATGTAATGATTTTCATGCCTTTGTTCATCTAATCCACAATTGTATTGCAAGAATAGAGGATGTTAGGAGCATCAGAGGAGGCTTCTCAAAGAATCCAACCTCCAAAAATTTCAAGAAAGGGAACCAAGGCTAAGAAGATAAAGGTGGAATAGCTTCCTTATACCAGAGTCATACAATTACAGCTAACAATGTGGATTCAAATTGGGTAGATATCACAGACACAAACCTGGGCCCATTCAGCTATGAGGAGTTGCATGAAGAAACCTTCAGTGAGGACATAGCAAGGAGGACACAAAGAATTGTTCATTATGGATTGTACATGTTGCCATTTTTACTCTATTAGTCCAGTGCCCAGAATTGATACTTATTGTAGCTGGGGCCTACAGTCCTACTACCAAACAATGTGTGGACTTGCAAGGGAACATCATCATTGATCTAACACCACAGATGATAAGGTTCATGTTCAATGCACCTACCCCACAAATCCCTAGGCAACTCAATGAGGCAAAAGCCCTACAAATATATAGCAACAAGAAGGAGGCTAGCAAGACTCATATGAACAAACATTGGATGAGAGTGGAGAAGAAATCCCTAGCAAAGTTCCCTAATCGGCCCAAGAGATTAGATTTCACCAAGGAGATTAGTGATATAATTAAGATGCTCTCCAAAGTGTTTGGGAAAAGGGATTTCTCACAGTTCAAGGAATGGATATTCCCATTCATTCAAACCATTTTGGATGGCAGGTAGCAATTTGATTGGTCAATGATCTTGTCAAAGTTCCTACACAATCAAATGCTTAAACTGAGAGAAACAAAATACTTCTTCATGACTTCCTATGTCACATATGCAACTGTAGGAAGAGGCATCTTTCCTGGTTTAAATGCAGTTGGGATATTGGGAGAAACCCCTAGATAGAAAAAGGTGTGGGATCATTATGATCAGCTAACCTTGCAAACTTCTAAATCACACTATAGAAGAGTTAATGATGCATTATTGTATGTCATCATTAACCAACTAAAAGGAGATGTAGGATTATAGATTGAGCAGAGATACCATGGCCTTTATTGCAAAATGGGGACATTGGTACATTCAATACCCCAAGTTCACTTATTTTAGGCTAGCTAGATTTGATGGCCACCCTCATCTACTGCCCAGGTGCTACAACAATAGAATTTTCTTGATGGAGTTCATTTAGCAAGCCATAGGGGTTAACACTAATATCACCAATAAGCACAAGCCTGATTGTCACAAATTCACCATGGAGCTGGGTGAGTATAGCTGTGCACACAATGTGGCGGCCAAAGTAATTTGTGATGAGTTAATCCATTTGAAGTTGTGCTTGTACACCTCTAAGGAGTATTTTGATCCCAAGTACAAGATGCAAGGTTTACTTCCTACTATTTTTTGACAAACACTTCAATTTGCTAGAGGATTTTTGGATGGACTTGCAAGATGAGTATGATCCAAGAAGAAGGAATTATGAAAGATTGACCATTCCACTTATGATTTAGTATGGGGTGAAGGAGGAAATTCCTGACACATTTTCAGATGATGGGGTAACCTTGGATCCCCAATATGATGCTAAGAATATAGGCACTAAGGACTTGGATCCAATGGATTGGGATGCAAATGAATCTATCGATATCAAGTATATTGCAAGGTCGGTCTTGGATAGAAGCATCTAATGGGTAGTTATGAGAATCAAGGCGCCAGAGGCTAAGACCTCTAAAAAGAGAAAGGCTACAGGTGCCACCCAAGGATACAGGTGCCACCCAAAGAAGAATGGCTCCTAAGGAGCCCTTGGAGTTTTTCCCTCTTAATTCTAGAGAGGAACTTGAACCTATAATTCCTACTTAGGATCTTCTTGAGTCACATGAAGAGGAGGCTACAATACAAGCTCGAGGTGAAACCTCAACTCAACCTCTTCTTGCAGGGCAGCCAATTGAGGAAATTCCTATTAGAACCCTTCATAAGGAAGTTGAATCTTTGAAAGGGAAGGAGCCTGAAATTGAAATTCGTGACATTGATACAGATTGTGAGGCTACCCAATCTGATAAGGAGACTAATGTGGTTTCCTCTCATGAGGAAACTGAGGATATGGGAACTGAACATGTCCTCACCCCAAAGGATCAGTGGAAACTATTTGAAGAAGCTAAATAAGAAGCAAAGGCCAAAGCACAAGCTGAGGCACTTGCTATGAAACAAGAATCTAATGCCAAAGCTAGGGAGGAAGAACTACCCAGGAAGCAAAAAGAAAAAGAAGACTTGTTGCAACAGCAAAGAGAGCAAGAGCTGAAAACTAAAGAGGAGAGAGACAAATTAGTAATGTTGCAGAGGATCCATGATCTAGAGGAGGAGAAATCTCAACAAAGAAGGGAAAGAGAAGCCCTCGAGGCTAAATTCAAGGTTGTTGAGGAAGCTCATAAAAGGAAAGAAGAGGAAGAATGACTATAAAGAGAGAAGGAGGCTGAAGAACTTGATCAATATGAGCAAAAGTGTAAAGAAGCATGGGATAAATTTAAACAGCTTAAAAAGAAAAGCGACCAAAAGTATGAGGAGAGAAGGTTGGAAGAAGAAAGTTTAAAAAAGGAGTTAGAAGCTAAAAAGGTGCAGAAGCAGAAGGACAAAGAAGAAGTTGAAAGACTTGCACAAGAAGTTACAGAAAGGGAACAATGGCATGTACAAGAGGTTGATTCTCAATCGAGTACCACCATATTGCAACCTCTTTCTTCTTCCACTATTGCCTCTTCTTCTACACAAGTGGTCACCACTCCTTCTACTCCAATGTGGCTAAAAATTGATCTTGAGAGAAAGCAAATAGTTCAACCTTAGCCTCTGAATTGGGATGAAATGATGAAAGAGATAGAAAAAGAGAGACCCAAAAAAAGGCTAGGGTCCTCCATTCTACTAATCTCATAGATGCAAGTGAGATTGTTGTTGAATGTGCAATCCCAATGGTTGATAAAGACAAACAAAATATGAAAATAATTGATTACCAGTTGGGCACTGTCAATTTGGGGAGACCTACAAGGAATCAATAGATGAACCTCATTGATATTGTAGCATCCTCCACCAAATCTAGAATAATCAAAGATAAGAAAAAGAAGGATGAACTTAAAGCCCAATTGGATCAGTTGCACAAATTCTTGAAATATGTCTTCACCCTATTTTCTCAACAAGTTGTTGCTCTAGAGACCCCAATCTTATTGAGCAAGAAAGAAGTTGATGACTTGGTGCAAATGAGAAGTAAGGTGGGGATTCATGATAGGTGGATTGATCAACTCAATCAAGAGGTTGGTGAGGTGCTTGTTGACAGTTTTAAAGTCCATGAAGGTGCACTTGAGTTGGTAGAAGAGATGAATCAACATGTCGAGGTCTTGGAGAAACAAGATGAGGAGTATAGAGAACATGTTAAGAAACTAAATGATATCAGCAAGGTGCCCAAGCCAACTCTCTTGGAACAATCAATCCTCGAAGAGGATAATGTAGATTTTTTTGAGAAGACATTGAGCATAATCAGGTTTAGATCCAAATTCATCTATGAGCATAAAAATGAAGTTCAAGAAGCCAGTAAGGACTTGAATGAATAGATTGATGAATTGGAGGCAATGGTTGCTATTCTGGTTAATGTGGACATCCCAATCAAAGAAGGTCTTCCTCTGGAAATATTGAAGGAGAAATGGATTAACAGATTTAAGGAAGTAATGCAGAAAGAAGATGATGGTGAATACTTGTTGTTGGATAGACTCATGGATATCAAAGATGAGGTGAAAGTTGCTAGGAGGGAGTTGATCAAATTGAAAGATATGCAAGAATTTTCCACAACAAAGTTGAAAAGAATCAAATTTGAGGATAATTAGGCAGATGGACCTGATTTTGACATTCTTCAACAAGTATTCTCCAATTATGATGAATATCTCCTTGACCAAGGAATGCAGGAATGAGCTAAAAAATGAACATTCTCTTCTGGGTGGACAACTTCCTCTGCTCTCCTATTTTGCAGGGTTATGACATAAGTTGAAGTGTAGATCTCATCCAACAGTTCTACCTTCCTCCTTGGGCGTCATATTTTGGACAACAAGGCCATTAGTTATTAAACTAAATATTAGCTAACATAGTCACTTCATATAGTTTTGGTTCCTTGATTAGTGGATCTGTCAACTTTGGATTAAGAGAAATTTATGCATGGCTTGCCTATATCTAATTTTTGGGCTCCATTTTGTAAAGTTCAGTTGATTGAAGAAGAATTAGCCACGTGATGAGATAGTAGATAGTGATTATAGTCTTAGGATTTTATAAGCTTTAAGCAAGATACTTTGAAAACTATGTTGTACTTAGATAATTTTATAGTTCTATATAGTTGCATGTTCTTGTCAAGTTTGGACTTGAATGATAATGTTAATGAATTATAATCATCTATATGCCAGTGGATGTTGTGCATAATTTTTTTCTATTTGATACAAATCAATAGGGGAAACCGGATCTAAGATTATTTCATTGAATTTTCTATGAATGGAATTCATTTATGTCTATTTGATCTAATTTTAGCAATGAGTGGGTGATATGTTTTGATCTTCAAGTAAAGTTTTGATGAATGGTTGTGATTGTTGAACTAGCATTGTGAATGTTTGTAATGGTGTAGGTTATGCTATGGGTTGCATCATGTTATGGTTTTGGTTAGTTGGAAAACCCTCGTTCAAATACATGTCTAGATGTGAATAAGTTTATATTCATGTTTTACTATTCTAAGGAATTGTTCTATCTTTTTCTATTTCTTTATACCCCCTCCAATGAAGGATAATTGATATGATTCATTTTGTATTCCTTTATACCAGCAAGGCCCCTTGAATATTACGGTTGCATTGGCCATTTAGTAACACCAATACAATTGAGAATGAACTACCAGGACCTTGGAAGACATATCACTTTATGTTATCTTTCTTTTTCAGGAAAAATACATGTATAGAAATATTTTTTTTAATGTTGGTGTGCTATTTTGACCATCAACAAGTAACTCATCGATCAAATATTTCACCTAAAGGAGGCGACTTCTAGTATCCATAGGCATGAATATAGATGCCATTATAAAAAATGTTGTCAAATCCACCATTAACACCACAAGATCTATTACATTTACTATCCGATTAAACTTAAAAAAACCTAATCATTTATACACACCTTACTACTCTTATTGTCCATTTATCATCCAAATTTAGTATTGTTTATCCACCGATAACCTATAAAACACATTATGATGAGATTTCACCAAGTTTTTTGTTTATCAAACATAGATCTTTATTGTATGCATTTAATGCCTAAACATGCTCCATTAATACTTTGAATTTTTAAATCATAACACTAATGTAACTTGTACCTTCTTTTGAATGAACTTAGCTTTGTTTCTCCATGAAGTCATCTTCGTGTGAGTCATCACTAGCTCCTAGTGATCTACCTACTTGATATCCAAGTAGATAATTAGGGTGAGGAGAATCACCCTAACTAGTAAATCCCACCCTACCATATTTGGATTATGCTAAAATATTTATTCCAAAAATAAACTCTCTCAACTTTACACTCTCATTATCATTTAAATCATTTCAATATGAAATTACCTTTATCTTGATATTCTCAAGGTATGAACATTTAAATATTTTTCCAATGTAGTGGTCAAAATCCCCTCCATGGAAAAGAGGGTCCCTAGAAATTCATCTTCCCACCAAAAACCTACAAAAGCATTACATGACATTCACTTTCAATATTTATTAGTTAAATTGAAATTCTAATTTCATGATAATGAGTTATAAATTAATTTTCTTCAAGGACTACTTATGGGTAATAAGAATAACATTTGTGTTTAAAAAACTGCCCTCTTTAGATATATGCGTACACATATTTGAATAATCTTAAGGCAAAATTTTTAGAAATAAATATAATTAAATAGTATTCATCATCTGAATCATCTTACCCTTCCAAGTTTTGAAAGCCAAATAATTTCTTGAAGGGTAATCATACAAAGGAATATGTTAATTAAGTTGCTAATAATTCAATTTTCCTCTATTTTAAAAATAATTCTTGAAGTTCACTAAGCTTCATTAATGTTTGGAGGATTTACTTAAAATTTTATTGATTATTAATCTAATTACTCTCCCTCTAGTATATCCATTTGATCCAAATAAAAAAAGTCTTAAATATATAATGAGAAACTATTATAAAACTTCCACATAGTCAAAGGTCATTCTATACATAATCATGTATTTAATCCTCAAGTGTAAAGTACAAGATTTTATAGATAAAAATATGATGAACGTGTTGAACGTGTCAATGAAAATGGAAATCATTTATTTGAACCAACAAATTAAAGATTCAAAATTCCAATATGGCATTTTTCATATGATACATTTATAATGTTGAGGTATGTAATAATAGAAGTATATAAATTGTCTAATAATGTTGAAAATAAAGAAATATAGGATACACTTACTTTTGTGAGGGAAATTAAAACACTACCAATGCCTTGAAGAAAATTAAAATACTTGATTTATTCCCTAGTTGCTCTTGGAATGTAGAAAATTAAAATACTTGATTTCTTCCCTAGTTACTCTTGGTAATTCCAAGAATCTCTTGGAACATAGTTCCTAAAATGAAACTCAAAACACCAAGGTTACAAAATAATGACCAAATGGTAGTGCAAAGATTTATCGCCACCATACTTAAATGAGTTATAGTCTCCCCCACATGTACATGCAACCTCTTATCTAATAATTATGATGTATATAGGACCTTGATCATTTGAAAGATAAAATAATACTTGTACATGGTAGAATCAATTGGGAAAAGTGCTAAAAAAATATTTGGCATGATAGATGCATCAAGCACAAGGAATTTCACAATAATGAGATGATAATTATTAGACTAAAATCACCCAAGAAATTCAAACTTTCTCATTGGTTAGGGTCTTACATTTCATCAAAGATTTCACAATGTATAGCATAGTTAAGAACTAGACATAATTAATGGGAAAATGTGTTATTACATGAATGGTTTGATATTCAACCTAATACATACTAGCTATGTTTAGGTTATCACCAATTTTGGGTCAAAGAATCTTTAATATTCCTAAAAATACCTTCCAGACTCATGAAATCCATTGTGAATTTTTTCCATGACCTTTGGACTATCCAATGTCCCCTCTACTTTTTAGTCTCATGAACATAATGTTTCATTTCTAATAATACAAATTCATATTGGTCTTCCTTGATGATATTCTCATGTATAGTTAGACATGGACCAATCATCTTTGAATCATGTGGATATTTTCCCTTTAAATTTTACAAGATCATTTTCTCCTTTTCAAGAATTCTAAATGTGCCTTTGGAGTATAAAAAATGGATTATTTGGACCAAATTATTTCACAATATGGTGTCTAGGTGGACCCTATGGATATTTCCATAATCTAAGAGTGGGCATGACCTAAGTCCCTTAAAGGATTATGAGGATTATTAATTTTGATATGGTACTATTATAGGATTGTGCAAAGTTATGGTAAAATTATTGAGCCCTTAACAAATTTTATAAAAAAGGACCCATTTGATTGATCTAAATTAGTATACTTGGCCTTTGATGTACTTAAAATTTCTATGTGTTTTAGTTCAAATTTGTGTTGCAAGTATGAGCAGTTAGTGTTGTCATTGATGTCAACAAGCCTGTGTTGTCATTGATGTCTATTGTTGGGTGAGATTTTTGTAAGAGAGTGAGCAGTTGATGTTATCCATTCTTTGATTAGTTGTATTATGTTGTCATAAGTAAAGCTACTGGTGTCAACCTCTAGTGTTTCTTTGATAAGCTTTTGTCTATGGATGTTTGGTTGAGTTGCTATGTTGCAATTGGTTCAATTTTGTTGAGTAAGTGATGAAGATAATGAGGATGTGTCTTTGGTGATTGGTTTCCAAGTGCTTTTGAGAAAATTTGATAAAAAGAGGAAATAATGTGTTGCAGTGGTGTTCTATGTTGCAAGGGTGTGTTCTGGTTTTGCTTCATATTTCTTCTAGGTTAAAGATATTCTTGTGTGTTTTGGATATGTTGATAAGAGATGTTTAGATGTGTTATATCCATAATTTGGTGTGTTGGATCATTGTATAGAAGAAGTTGTGTTCACCAACGTGTTAACTGTGCATTGCAAAGGTATTTGGGTGAAATGTCCTTGCTCCATGTTTCTCTGCAATTATGTTTTAGGTCTTACAGATCTGTGGGTGTGTTGATTGTGTTGGTATCTTTGTTCAATTGAGGTTATTTTTGGTTTGGTGCTTTTGAAGTTAGTTTTTGAAGTTATAGTGTATGACATAATTGTCTAGGTGTACTAGATGTGTACATTCTCTAGGTGAAAGTTGTTGCGAAGGATTTTGTTGCATTTCAAAGTATTTGATGAATATTCTAGATTACGTTCAAGCATTGTGTGTGGTTTGCAAGTCACCCTTGGATTTAAGGAAGTGTGCACTTAAAAGTTTAATGGTGTTTACACGGGTATTAGTCGGCATGTTGTTTACACTAAGTGCGATGGATAATTATTGTTTATAGAAGCATGTGGTTGAGTGGTATTGTAGATTTAGGTCCTAAATAAGGTTTGATGTGGTATAATTTCACTTCTATCCACCACAGAAGTGTTTTGGCACCAACCTAACTTGAATTTGCACATTTTATGTGCATAACCAATCTTGGAGAAGGGTTTCAAGGTTGAAGATGGTATAAATAAGAGTTAAGTTGTTGAGGGATGATGATATAGACAAGAGAGATGTGAATGATGCAAAGTGAAAAGTTATAGAGTGTGAAACTGAGAAGTGCAATGCAAGCTTTCATGTGTTAGATTACTAGATGTAGTGAGCAGAAGGTGTCTACAATTCTTCAATCAAGATACAAAGGTGTTGGTGACATCATGGTGGATTCTTCGTTGCATTGAGATTATTTTCTATGTGTAACATTCTTCTCCAACTTCTTTTCATTCTAGCATTAAGCCTTTCTTCTTTGGGTAGTGAGTCATATGATAGTTAGCCCTATTGTATTTGGTGTTGATATTACTTATATTGTGAGCTAATCCTCACCATTGTTTTTCTCTTCTTGGTTTTTCCATGTAAATATGGTGTTCTCTTGTGTATGGTATTAAGTTGTTTCAATTTTTTTTGTTTTCTTTTCATGCTAAATCATCATAACATATTTAAGGGTTTAATAAATGAATGTGGATCTAAATGTGTATGAGGGTTTTGAAGTTTTAAGGTACAACTAATTCACCCCCCCTCTTAGTTGTCTTGTGCATTCAAAAATTGGTATCAGAGCAAGGTTCCTTGGAAGAAGCTTAACCGCTTAAGGTAGGTCTAAGATGGCACACAAGAAGGAGATCCCTATGTTTGATGGAACAGACTATGCATTCTAGAAAATAAGGATGGAAGGCTTTCTAAGTGTAGACACTCAAAATATCTTGATTGATATCATGCACTTGATCCTGATTTACTAATTTTGATTCTTCCTTGATCATTTCCTTACTAACCAATTAATTGAATAATCTTTATTTAATTAATTCATCAAAATTCCTCCTTTAATTAAATAAATCAACTTTATTTAATTAAATCCTAATGTTCTCCCTTTAGTTAAATAAATCAACTTTATTTAATTAAATCCTAATGTTCTTCATTTGATTAAATAAATCAACTTTATTTAATAAAATCCTAATGTTCTTCATTTAATTGAATAAATCAAATTTATTTAATTAAATTACTAAACTTCCAACATCCTCTCATTTGATTTAAATAAATTCAAACATCTAAATCAAATGTCACCAATCAAACTAATCTCCTCTAAGTTAATTAATCCTAGATTAATTAGCTCCTAACACTAATCCTCCATTCCTCTAGCTTTTGCAAGTTGCACATATAAATCAATTTATTTGATTTATTAACTCCCTCTATTTTCATTCAAATATGGCATATTCATTGGAATATTCCATCCACTTGACTTTTCCCTCCCAAAGGACTTTTGTCCTCCAACTTGGCATTAAAATCCCTTACATGTCCTCTTACACAAGCCAACTTGGCATTAATTCCCATTACATCCCTCCTTACACAAGTCACCTCTTTAAATTCAAATTTCACCTACATGCATTCAACATGCACATTGTTCAAAATGTGCTCCACTCTCCTTCATTAGCATGTTGACAAGTGGCACAATGCCATTGGTTCCTTCTTTAATCCCACCTTCATTCTTCAATCCTTTTCCATTATAAATAGAGGCCTTCTCTATTGATTTGGCATCCACAATCCATTTAAGATCATTATGCTCATTTGAATCCACAATCATTCACAAGTTTATGCAAGTTTATTATACACATTTTCATCCACACTTTCATCCAAGTTAACATAGAATTCATCATCCATAGCTAGGTTATTGGAATTTTGCACCAAAGATCACACATTTCATCCATCAAGCTTATCAAGGAAATGGGAAAGGGCTTCTTTCCACATCAAAGAAGCACCAATTCCCCCATGGGATGCTAGTTTGAGCATTTTGAATAATATTTCATTATCTTTTACTTGATATTTTACCTTATTTTCTTGTTCTTGTGTTTGAATGAAATTCATGGGGAATGTTTGGTTTAAACTTGTTTAAGGACTAATGTTTGATTGTGTGTTCATGTTTGAGAAATTTTAGACAAAGCATTCTACATTTGGTGCTAGAAGAAGGGAAGAAATTTCAAATTTAACAACATTTGTTTGGTCAATTATGTTGTTTTTCTCTATTTTTTGTTCTTTCAGGACACGACGACGCTGAGGAGGAAAAAAAGTGACACTATCAATCCATCATTGCTATATAGTGACATTGCCTTTGTATCCAAAGGGTGACACTGCAATGTTTCTCTTGAGAGCCGAATCATTCAAATTTCAAAGGGCGACATTGGGTGATATAGGGACACAATCGTGGTCTCTATCTTTCCACAGAGCGATGTTGATTTCCATAGAGCAACATTGAAGCTCCAAAAAATGATGCCTTTGCAGATTATGACGTTGGGTTGGGGTAAAAGGTCAATTTTTCAAATTTATTTTAACATGTGCTTTTTTATTTTGACCTCCTTTGACCTTTGACCTATTTCGTGGCTCTATTTTTGTAGGCTAATCAACTTTTGTAGGTTAGGTGATCAAGAAGGAAAGAAGGAAACAAAAAAGAAGGCTTCTCATGGCCCTATTTCACAATTGTAACAAGTGTTTTTAAACACTTTGGGGACACCTATAACCCAATCTTTAGGATCTTGTTATCTTCAGCTTTAGAACTTAAATACATTTTGTTTGGGCTTTAAAAAGAACATACAAAATCTTTTTTTTTCTCGAAGGGTTAAAAAGAACATTAGAAACTCGCTAGATTTGATTTTGGGTCTTAAAAATTGAACAAACAACTTCAAACACTTGATTTTGGTGCTATAAAAAGAACTCATTACTGCTTTTGAGGTCTAAAATGAACATGTGTTTATCTTGTTTTGTAATATTTTTTTACAAACTAATACCATTGAAATGCATATGCACTTCTCTCACGCTTCATGGTGATCTTGAGAATCAAAATCATTTTGGTGATATTAGATTGTCCAAAGGATTTCCTCCACATTTCAAATTTGGGCTCTTAAAATTGAACAAAGCTTGCTAGTGTGAGAAAGGACATTGTGTGTGTTCTCTCTTTGTTCATGCAAATAAAGATTGATCGAACTACTGATGCACCTACTCACTTTTGTTGACCTTTAGAGGGCCTTGGTGGGAAAAAGTACTCACCCAAGGGAATGACCCAAGTAGTAACGAGCATAAGCCAAGCTCTTCCAAACTGCTATATAAATTTTTGGTTGCGATGAAAATTGTAAACAATGGGAAGCAGTGCATGATAACTCTCCCCCAATGTCTTTATGATGAGTAAAGCCCTTATTCTAAGGGTTGGGAGATCTCTCACAAGGATTTTATCATTGCACCCCCTAAACTGGATGCCCTTACTACAAACCTTTGTTCAAAATCCAAAATCCCAATATTTTTTGGCGTCAGGAGGTCGAACCTCCAAAGTTGTCCCACATACTTGCGATTCTTTGTAGAGATGAAAATTTTGTCATGGGAGATTCATGAGAACTAAAGCTTGGCTGACCCGTAGAAGTGAGTGACGTGGAGGGGAGCCAGTGTGGTCAAGCTTCTAGTCATCCGCTCTAAATAAGCGTAGCTGGATTTATCCAAGTGGGAATTCAAAAAATATTTTCTTTTCCACCCTAGGATTGTGCAATCTTTGAGTCAATTAAACACTTTGCTTGGAACTAAAACATTGGAAAACAAACATTCAAAAAGGTCATTAAATTTCAAACCCTTTAGTAGAGGCAAATACCTTTGAAAAATCCAAGTGCTACTTCTTGTCCCTAGGGATTTCATCCTTAGAGGCTTCTAAGTATTTGGATTTATATCTCAATTTTCTCTCTCTAAAGTCAACATTAGGGAACTATTGCCTTAATTCTCTTGATTTCCACATAATGGACTTTGTGGGATGAAAATAAATTGAGACATAGACATTTAGTTGAAAAGCTAAGCAAAAAAGTGTTCTGGTAAAAGAACTCATTAAGCGAAGATAAAGGACAAATTGAACCCCACACATGTGTTTGTTCAAATGATTTCCCACAAGATCAAAATCACAAAACCAAAGTCCATCAATCAAAACAATCATCTTAGTCCAAGAAATCTCAAGAAACGCCAGTTTATGCTTTACGCAGTTAGAGAAAGATTGGTCTATAACTTTTACAAGTGTGCTTCAAAAGACAATCCCAATTTGTATTCATTCTATTATTGTCAAAATCCAAGTCTTTTTCAACCTTTTTTGTATCTCACTTTGTAGGGTTGAAAGGTCCTTAGAATTATAGCTTGTTCTTCAATACCTAGGTCTTGTAAACAAAAGTCTCTCTAAGTTCACTTAGGATCAAAATCAACACTTTCATCCATCCCCCAAACATCAATCAAATCCCATCTCACAAACAACTCTTAAAAATCTTGGAAAAAATCCTTCATGATGGGCTTTTGGAAAATCCTTCTAAATCAAAACCAAAATCATCTTTTTTGATTGTGTGTGGATGCATCCTTCTTTATACACTTAGTTAAATTATCATCTTGTGGACAAGTTTATTCCAAGACAACATCTAACCTCTTGGATTTTATGAGTTCATTATCAAATCCAAAATCAAAATCAAAATCCAAATCAAATCCAAATCAAGTCAAAATCAAATCAAAATCAAAATAAAAAATCCAAAAGTCCTAAAGTCTAGTATCCCTCCAAGGTTCTTAAGAGTTCAATCACTCACATCACTCATCTTTCATTATCTCATCACCATCCTTTGATCCTTAACATCATAGATTTTCTTTTTTGTACCTAAAGTTTAGACCAATCTAAGGAGTTAGAGGTTCACCTCCCCACATTCCTGAAAATTGATCCTTATTTTATGGTCCAAACTAGATCTCAACACAAGAAGAACATGGAAACAAACAAAGAAACATCCACTTCAAGTGACTTGAGTCAAACTGCACTTGAAATCAACCCCATCGGATCTAGCAATCCCCCACTTGGCCTTCCTCAACTTCCACAATATCTTCAAGAGGGAGGTTGCCAAGTGGAGGATATCACCAACAATGTCCTAGGAATGACTCAAGATGAAATCATGGAAACGGTCCAAAACCTTGAAAATCACAAAATTGTCAACACAATGATGAGACTTAATCCTTCACAATACATGTTGGAATTGGCTAAAGAGGGGGATAAACTCCCTTTTGACTATGATGTAAGAAATATTGTGGAGAAACCTCTTGGGATTATGCCACCACTCTCATTCACACCTTCCTTCCAAAGCATCATTCAACCATCCCGTAACCAATCTCATCTCATGCTCCAAGTCAACCCATAGTTACCAAGGGGAGTTCATTGCTACATTCTCTTCAAACACATCTCCTTGTAAACAACCAAGACTTGGATGCGAACACCATCTTGGGTCAATCGAATACCATTCCTCAAGATCCAAAACACCCATATGTTTCACTTGTCTTTCATGACACCAACAATCCATCCACTTTCTCTACAACACTGGAATATTCCCTTAACACACAAGTCTCTCTCCCCATGACTTCACAAGGAGAAGGGGGACTATTTGGACAAGGGGGAATCTTTGATCCCTCATCATCACTTTCTCAAGGAAACACACCACCCATCTTCCCACTGTTTCCCATCTACCATTGACATCCACACCAATTCTTGGTTTAGGGAAACCCCCTTTACCTATCCATAATCAACCAAATCAAAGCAATCCTCCAATCATGAATCAAACCAACATACCAAATCCTCTGATCATTCCACCGACATCGCAACACCAGGTGGAACCAATCCAAAAAACACAATCAATCACTACACCATCTATAAATGTGGTCTCTCGAGGACCTAGCATAACAACCGCATCATCCACCACACAACCCGCTATCATCAATCCAATGACACCTCAACAAACTCTCATCACAACATCTCACACCATTTTGAATCCTCCACCTCCACCACCAAAACCAAACATGGAAAATCAATACAGTATCACATTGCAAGCTGCCCAACAAGCCTATCAAAAGGCACTTCAACAATTTCAAAATCAACAAGCTACACAAGTTGCACAACTAGCCACTCAAGCCCAAGCTTAATTGCAACAACAAGCCGCATAAGTTGCACAAGCCATACAATCTACATAAGCCGCACAGGCTGCCCAAGCTGCACAAGTCGCTCAACAAGCTCAAGCTCAAGCACAAGCTCAATATCAAAAGCAATAAGCTCAAGCACAAGCACAATTCCAAGCACAACAAAAAGCAGATCAGTAACAAGCCTATCAGCAAGCTTTACAACAATACCGTGTGCAACAAGAAGCAAGTCAACTATTAGCTCAACAACAAGCATTGTTGGCACAATAGCAACAAGACCAAAAACAAGCATTGTTGGTACAACAACAACAAAACCAACAACAAGCATTGTTGGCATAACAGTAGTTGTAGGCATACCAACAAGCATTGTTCACACAACAAAACTTGCAACCGCCTCCTACAAACACCCAAAACAACCCACCCATCACTTTACAATCAAACCCCATTCATCCCACCTCTCGATTTGCAAAATGATGTGTCTACACAAATCAAATTTCTCTCATAACGAGTGTTAGACCTCCAATTGGGAAAGTCAATGAAAACACAAAGAAATTTGTGCCCTTATCCATTTGACAAAAGTGTTGCAATGGTTCCATTCCCAAAAGGGTTTGAGATACCTAAATTTGACAAATATCATGGGATAAGTAATCCTAAAGATCACATCAGGGAATTCCAAGTACATTGTATGGAAGTTGCATACGATGACACATATCTAATGTGACTATTCCCTCAGAGTCTGGCTGGACTAGTAATGGAATGGTTCTCGCCTTCCTCCTAGAATCAAAAAGTTCCAAGAAATTGTGGATGCATTCAATATAGAACTACGCATTCAACATAGGCATAGATGTAAGTCTAGAAGAACTATCTACTCTTTGTTGGAATTGTGTGCCTCAATCCCACAAGCTAAAATCTCTTGTGAGCAATTTTGGTGTGACTGTTGAGATGTTTGGCCGATCTGCTAGTTGATCCTAAACTGTCATTGTGACCTAATTGTCTTGGCGATCGGTGTAACTTGGACTATTAGAATGATGTTTCAGAAATGGTAGAAAGTCTGGCCGATATCGGCGTGACCCTTGGTCTATCTGGCCGATGTAGCAATCGGTGTGACTTGCCTCTTTTGGAATGAGTCTTAGCGTTGGGAGAAGTCTTGCTGATGGTGTTTGGTCAGAGAGACTCTTGGCGAGGGATTTTATCAGTGTGACTTGTTGTGTTCATTGTGACCCTCTGCCGAGAGTGTTGGTCTGGCCGACGGGTCTGCTTTCGGTGTGAGTTGGGATTTCGGTGAAACCTTTTTCCGATGTATGTTGTCTTGACGATAAGGTGTGAGTTGGTGCTCCCGTTGATCGTCGGGGTGAGTCTAGCTGATGGACTATTGTCGATGAGACTCTGGCCGATGATTTGCATCAGGGTGACTCAAGGTGAAAGACAAATCAGAGTAACATGAAGGCTCATTGGAACTCTTAGCGACTGTGGAAGTCTCACCAACGGGTGTATTGGACATCGATGTGACTCTTGAACTTGTTATGATCTCCTTCTGATGGTAGTGACTCTTGTCGATAGCAATGGTCATGGTGATGGTTATGTAGTCAAACTTTGTGGCATCGAGGAGACACGGTTTAGTGTCTCACCGACATGCGATACTATTGATCATTCTGACCGAATCAAAGACTATCCTACATGGTGTGACTTGGACCTATCAGAGAGGGCAGAATGTGAACCATTTGTTGTGAGATAGTTGCAACCGTTTCTTGCGTGGAAGATGAACTGTTTGTGAGGAAACCTCTATGCGAGGAAATGGAAATGTCTATGTTTTGGGCAATGGTTGACGGTGGTGTTGAGCTAGAGATTTTTGTTCGACAGTTGTGATCTGACAGTTAAAAATGTGTTGATTCACAGAGGCAGTTGAGAATGAATGTATATTTGTATGCATTGGACATTCTAGAAGAGAGGAAGAGAGAGGTAGGGTTATGCTATCGAAATATCTCTTGATCAAGGATCATGGTTGATCTCTTTCTTGTTGATCTGCATTGTATACTATGTGAGGATATTGTAACAGTGCGAAGATTGTATGGTCTAATGGATTGATTAGGAAATGTAAAGGGGAGAGTTTGCTACCAGGTTGTATCCAGAATGAACAAGATGTAATCTTTGAAAAGGTTGAGCCTGAAATTGTATTGTAACCTTTTGTTGTTGAATAATACAATGGCTCGAACTTTGGAGGGTGGGGTTTTTTACCCGAAAGGGTTTTCCCCACTTAAATCTGTGTGTTCTAGTTTTTTGTCTCATCTTTCATGTTTGTTGATTCTTGTAGTAAAATTTGTTAATGCATGTTGTTCAATTTTACATGTGCTTCTCTCAGAAGGATTAATGTGGGAAATGAACTATGTATGTTTCCGCTTTAGGACATAGTTGTACGTGTCTTTGAGGCAATCTAATCAGAATTTAAGTTACCAAAGGAACTATGTTCTTGGAGGTTTCTCTGAGATGCCCTAAATTTCCCTTACAAGTGGTATCAAAGCCTTCTTTTGGTTGCTGGTTCTGGGTATTTCTCCTATGAAGATTTCTCAGTTTGTTAGGCTGGAGGAAATATGGAGGAATCGTCTGATTTATTGATCCTTTGGTTAGTGGAAGTCTTGTGAAATTTTGAGACAGCACGCAACTTAGGATGGTGAAGATGGAAGAAAGGGAGTTGATCATGTTGTTTTGTTGTGATCTGTGTCTCCTAGTTGGTAGTGGTATAACCTTAGTGTATGAGGTGGATTTCTTTTCTCCGTGGTTGTGTAGAAGTAAATCTTTCATATTGAGTGTCTGTGTGAGAGGCTCTTGGGTGATATGGAGAAGCCTATGTTGTTTCTCAGCCCTGGAAGTGAGTGCTTATGCTAGGTGGTGTTTCTTGGTGTTGGAAGACACTATTTCCTGTTAACCTTGAATACATAAAGGCTATGGAGTTAATCATTAGATGATTTGCAAGCTTCTGAAATAGCCTTTCTCTCTTTCTCAGATGCATGTACATGTTATTGGTTTTAGAGTTGGCCTGAAAGGGGCCTGGATTTTCCTAAACTAATGTTTTCCTTCTAAGGATGATTTGTACTTGTGTGGCTCTGTGGTTTTGCAGGTTTTACACGGTTAAGCAAAACTTGTGGTTATGTGGAGTTGTTGTTAAGCTATTCTCTAGACCCTAGGATTTTGGGGTGTTGCTGGATGAGATAATTGCAGTTCTACATGCATGCTTTGTGCGTGTTTTGAGGAGGTGTGTTTTTCTTCTCTTCATGGGAGTGTTGGTAAGTGATTTATCACTCAGCATTCTTGTACTGGTGCCTATGGGTTTCTTGATTATGGTGCTCATTGTGGACATGATTGGAAAACCAAATTTGGTGTGTTCTGGTGTTTGAGTCATGTTGTCTATGTGGTTATTCTCTTTGATATCTCAGTGTTGCAGTTTCCAATGCGATGATGGGTTTGTATGTTTGATTTTTGTGATCTACAAGTTATGTGGTTGGTGGATTAGCCACCCATTGGCTGCAGTGAGATAACTTGGATGTGGACTATCTTTATCCACAAGGTTGATTCATTGTTGGTGCAGACTTGTTAGCTGGCCTTGTTTGTGGTCACTTGTGCATTGGTGTGATTGCTTTGAGATGAGAGGATGAATATTGTTGAGTACCTGAATAGTCAGTTATGGGACCTATAGCAGGTGGTCATGATGCTTGGAGAGCTCGGATGTCATGTTTCAGTGGGAGCTTTTAGCAGTAACTGTGGGTTCATCACATGGTGGTGAATGGTCTTCTTTAGTGTTGCAAATGTTTCAGGGGGGAGCTTTTAGATCCTATTGCTACAGAAGGGTTCTTTCACATTTTCATAGACATTATTTGAAGATGTGCAACATCTTGGAACCATGGAGGACGCTTGGAGTCTTTGGTTGAGGTGTTGGTGGTGCTTGACAGGTGATGTTGGTTTTAAGTTTGTTTGCTTTATGTCATGGTATACTCTTGTTTATGCATTAGAGTTTTGGCATTGTGCATTGTACTTGAGACCATGGTGAAGTCACTTGAAGCATGGTATCTCCTAAGGGGATGTGAAGATCATGTTGTTGTGATAAGTTCTTGATTCAAATGATTGGAGCTTTGACAGTAGTCTGGTAATTCTTTGTGTATTGGGTGCTTTGATTATTTGCTCGATACTTCGTGATAGTGTGGTAATGTAGTTAAAATTTAGCATGAGATGATCGGTTGCTAGTACTCATGGATACATGAATAATAAGGTGAGGTTGTATTTCTCTTGAAATGAGAAGTGTTGTTGATGGTATTCTTGATGAAAATTTCAGCAGAAAGTCTAAGAAGCCTACACCTTGGTTGAACATGAGTTCAATAGAGACCTATGAGGAGATTGCTCTTGGATTAGTCATGATGGATTTTATATCTTGAAGGAGTATTCTCATTCCCACTCTTGGTCTTCTCGGTAGTTTATCTGAGTGGTATTTGGCCCATTATATTTTTCATATGTGTTTTATGTTCACTTTCATTATATGGATCTTGAATTGTTGTTTAATGGTTCTAGAGGATTCATAGTGTAAGATGTACAACTTGATTTATCTCCTTGAGCTTTTGAGTTATGTTATTTACTAATGAGTATTGGTAGGAGATGATGTATGGGCTGATTTCCTGAAATGGGGAATGAAGTAGCTTGATCTTCTTTGAGAGGCTTACATCCATGTTTATTACATGTTTTTAAAGTTGGTTTGATCTTGGTGATTGAACGGTTGGATGTTGTTAAGGATTTTCTTTTGGGATGAGAAGGAGATCATTCTTGACATAGCTAGCAGTTAGAAGTGTCTATAGGAGGATGTTCTATAGGAATATGATGTGTAGAGTTACTCTCTTTGGTCTTGGTTTACTTCCTGGATGTTTGGTTCCACATTACATTAGTTTGAAGTTTGGTTGGAGCTATAGTGATCACTTGCTTGTGATCATGTGTTTTCACTCATGTTCATGGGTGATGACATGGAGGTTCTTAACCCTCTTTTTTTTCTTTGTTGCGTGTGGAGAACTTGGGAGAACTGTGAGGACTTGTGGTGAGAGAAATGTTTCTTGTAACAGTTTGTTGCAGGTTGTGCATATCATTGTGGATATTTTTGGTACTGCATGGATACACATTCTATGTCCTATCATTGGTAGACTTGTGATGCCTTTGATCTTTCAGATTTGGAATTACTTGGGCAGTGAGAGTTCTTGTACGTATTTTGTCTTCTTCGACTGGTTGGCACTTGGAGCTTGCATTTGTTGATGATGGGTTGGTTTTGGAGTGGCATGAGTTTACTAATGTTGATAGCTTTGAGGTATGTGAGATTAGATGGGATAGCATGAGCTATGGGTGTTATTTTCAGTTGCGTGGGTTTATCAGTTGGATGGAAGCAGTCAGTCTAATTGTAGTTCTAGCTAGTGTTTTCTATCTTGTTTCTAGAGAATGACTTCACTGTTGTGTTTTGTTTGAGACTTTGAAGTTGATATTACTTTTGTATAGCGGTTGAGCACAGTGAAGTGGTAGCAGTATCTTGTTGATGATATCACTGGTATATTTTGCTTGTGTTCGTTGGACTGGTGTTTATTCAACTTGGCGTGTTCTTTCTTCCATAAATGGCATGTTGGAAGATGACAGGGTTTGTTGCCTGAATGGTGGACATCTTGGATGTTGGTGCAAAAGTCTTGATGGAGCATGAGAGCATGTTTTAGGTCTATGTGGTTTCCTGGAAGGTTGTGATCGGTTGCATTTCAGTTGTTTTGTTGGACAGTGAGTTGCAGTTGGATGCTTGGTCTTTGTTGCAGATTGTTATCTGTGGAAATTTGTTGATTGGGTGTCGTGGGTATTGTGGGGTCTGAACTGGTGGAGCTAGTGTGATCTTAGTTTCTAAGTACTTTGGAGGTGCTTGTGTGATCTTCATCAAGTGGGAGATTGTTGGAATTGTGCGCCTCAATCCCACAGGCTAAAATCTCTTGTGAGAAATTTTGATGTGACTATTGAGATGTCTGGTCGATCTGCTAGTTGATCCTAAACTATCGCTATGACCTTCTGATTGTCTTGGTGATCAATGTAACCTGAAACCTTCAGCGTAACCTGGACTGTCGAAATGATGTTTCAGTGAAGGTAGAAAGTTTGGTTGATATTGGCGTGACCCTTGGTCTGTCTGGCCGATGTAGCAATCGGTGTGACTTGCCTCTGTCAGAATGAATCTTAGCGCCAAGAGAAGTCTTGCCGATGGAACTATCTTATTGATAGTCATTGTGACTCTAGCCGATGGTGTTTGGTCAGAGGGACTCTTGGCAAGGGATGTTATCAGTGTGACTTGTTGTGTTCATTGTGACCTTCTACCGAGAGTGTTGGTCTGGCCGACGGGTCTTCTTTTAGTGTGAGTTGGGATTTCGGTGAAACCTTTTTTCGATGTATGTTGTCTTGCCGATAAGGTGTGATTTGGTGCTCCTGTTGATTGTCGAGGTGAGTCTGGCTAAAGGACTATTGTCGATGAGACTCTGGCCGATAATTTGCATTAGGGTGACTCAAGGCGAAAGGCAGATCAAAGTAACATGAAGGCTTGTTGGAACTCTTAGCGACTGTGGAAGTCTCGCCGACAGGTGTATTGGACATCAATGTGACTCTTGAACTCATTATGATCTCTTGCTGATGGCAGTGACTCTTGTCGATAGCAATGGTCATGGTGATGGTTGTGTAGTTGAACTTTGTGGCATCGGGGAGACACGGTTTAGTGTCTCATCGACATGCGATACTATTGATCATTTTGACCGAATGAAAGACTATCCTACGTGGTGTGATTTGGACCTATCAGAGAGGGTAGAATGTGAACCATTTGTTGTGAGATAGTTGCGACCATTTCTTCCTAGAAGACAAACTTTTTGTGAGGAAACCTCTATGCGAGGAAATGGAAATGTCTATGTTTTGGGCAATGGTCGATGGTGGTGCTGAGCTGGAGATTGTTGTTCAACAGTTTTGATCTGATAGTTAAAAATGAATTGATTCATAGAGGCAGTTGAGAATGAATGTATATTTGTATGCATTGGATGTTCTGGAAGAGAGGAAGAAAGAGGCAGGGTTTTGCTGCCGAAATCTCTCATGATCAAGGATCATGGTTGATCTCTTTCTTGTTGATCTGCATTGTATACTGTGTGAGTGTATTGTAACAATGCGAAGATTGTATGGTCTGATGGATTGATCAAGAAATGTAAAGGGGAGATTTTGCTACCAGGTTGTATCCACAATGAACAAGATGTAATCTTTGAAAAGGCTATGAGCCTGAAATTGTATTGTAACCTTTTGTTGCTGAATAATACAATGGCTCAAACTTTGGAGGGTGGGGTTTTTTACCCGAAAGGGTTTTCCCCACGTAAATCTGTGTGTTTTGGTTTTTTGTCTCATCTTTCATGTCTGTTGATTCTTGTAGTAAAATCTGTTAATGCATGCTATTGAATTTTACATGTGCTTCTCTTAGAAGGATTAATGTGGGAAATGAATTGTGTCTATTTCTGCTTTAGGACATAGTTGTACGTGTCTTTGAGGCAATCTAATCGGAATTAAAGTTACCAAAGGAACTACTATTCTTGGAGGTTTCTCTGAGATGCCCTAAATTTCCCTTACACTCTCAAATAAGCTAAGGGGGAAACATTTGCATCCTTCTTACAACAATGGAAATCCAAGGCCAACAGGAGCAAGTGGACTATGCCAGAAGAACAACAAATCTGGACTATCATCGCTAATCTCAAAGGAACCTTGTCCTTCCATTAAAAATGCAATGCATCACCACATACAACCAATTGATCCCATAGGCGCTCAACATCAAAATAGCCCTTATCGTACAAGGGGGACACGTACTTATCAAGACAAATTCCCATCAACCAGTTATATCGAAAAAACCTTGCACATGGGCAAAGAACAAGAACATTACTAATAATGGTGTCGTTGACGCCAAAGTTATTATTAGTGCTCCAAGACAAAACACACAATCATATCAACAACCACAAGTCAATAACCAAAAAAACACACAATGTAGTATTGCAACAACCAAACAACCAAGTGGTCAATAATCTAAATAATCAAGGGTAACACCCATAGAAAACAAGTATCCCCCCAAACAAAAATACACACACCTTGGGGAATCGATCGAATCTGTCATGAAAAAACTAGTAGAGGAGAATCTCATTAAAATTCCCGTTTATGAGAATTATCAAGATCCCCAAGTGAAACCACCATGGTATAACAAAAATCACCTTTGTTATTTTCATAAAATCAAGGGGCACATGACGGCTAATTGCATGAGATTGAAAATTTTGATCCAAGACCTTATCGATGACAGAACCATAAACGTTGAACAACCTATCAGAAATCAAGACCTTAAGATATACATGAATCTAATGCCAGATCACAATAAAGGGAACAACAATGGAAAGGTAAATTATAAAAATGTAGACCATGTTTACAATCATGTTGCATCCTTAGATGAATGGGTCACTGTTGTCAATGTCAAGGGAGCTAGAGATGACTATGGAGTCACCACACGCAGTGGAAAAGTTACCATTCTTGGACCATCACAACCATCCAAGGCACTGACCTATAATCTAAAAATTTTTCCCAATGGTTATAATGTCTTAGACTAGCTAAAAAGAACCCCCACCTAGATCTCCATCATGGAGTTGTTGAAAATATCACCTGCACATAGGAAGATCCTAGAAGAAGCATTAGCCACATCCTCCATCCCCACAAATCTTGATGCAGAGCAATTCCAAGATATGGTTGGACACATCACCACACCACATCTCATGACATTCTTTGAATAGGATCTCCCAACACAACCATCTCATAACCGTGCACTCCATCTCAAAGTCCTAGTCCATAAAAATAAAGTCAAAAGAGTCTTGGTGGATGGAGGTGCGGGTCTAAATATTTTTACTCTCAAGCTAATAAATAATTTGGGATTCTCTAAGGACGTCATTGAAAAAGGTAAAGGTATAATAAATAGGGCATATGATGATCAAGAAAGAGTGTCTTAGGGCACTATTCAACTCCCTATTCAAGTAGGGCCAACTATCATGGAAACTATATTCCAAGTCCTTGATCTAGAACTACCTTACAATATCCTCCTGGGGCGCCCATGGATCCATGGGATGCAAGCTATCACATATACTTTCCATCAATGTGTCAATTTTCCTTATCAAAATCAAGAGGTTACAATCCATGGTGATCCTGAGCCATTTTATCATTGCAATAATCCGGAAGCCAAGTATTACAAGATCTCTCAAGTCCCAAAGAATGATGAAGGCCCTACGACTCCATATGTAGACCCATCTACCTTAGCCTCCACTTCTGAGACAAAGACACCCGCCATTCTTGACATCTTTGATATCAAATTCATTATCCAAGACAATGGGTGTGGGGATTAAAAAATGAAAGTGTCTTTGTAATAAGAGAGTTACCTCAATCCCCTCCACCTCATGGGAAACCGCATCTAAATAACACCTCATGTCAAACCTTTAAAGCAAACCCCTCTAGATTCAAGTGTTGGGGGGACTTAAGCTAGGAAGTGGTAGATGAAAAAGACATATCAAGTTTGATATACCAAGATGAAAGGCTTGTGCTTTATCTTCCCATGGATGATAACAACCAAGGACTACAAATGATGGAAGGATGGGGCTATAACAAAAATGAAAGGCTTGGACAAAATGAAAATGGTCTTGTAGAACCTATCATTCCTAAGAAGCGTATAAGAAACCTTGGCCTTGGATGTATCCCTTCAAAAATAACCATACTTGGCAAAGGTGCCTCAATTATAAAAATCAAAGTTCCTCCTCAGTTACCGGTGTCCACGGGTTTTCCTTTAGACAACTTTACCTTTGACATAACTGATGTATGTGATGAGGATCCCATAACTAACCTACCCATGCTATTCGAGGATTCCTCCCTTCTCATGATTAGTACCCTATCTTTTGAGTTGAATAGCCAAACCCATGAGCTAAAACTTTTCTCCCCCCAACTCATCGATTATGACCAACGAGGACCACCAATTTTAGACACGTTCAAAAATGATGAAGCTCTCTCATAATTCATGGGACTGTGGGATACGATATTGTGTGGAGACCATAAAGTTGGGTTTGACATTGAGATAGACACGCATGCTTACTATGGTAAAACAATTGAATCCCTTAGTTGCAAAAGTGAAAATTTAAGAATAATATCTAGGTCTTTGAGTGAAAACCACACTATGGCACTCTCTGACCCAAAAATAGTAAAAACAAAGGACGTATCCAATGGTGTAAACCTCTCTAAGGTGCCAGAGGATGAGGGATTCAATCTTACCCTTAGTGCTATTCATCAAGAGAAGTTAGCAGTCTTAGCAGAAAAGTGCAATCTGATCAACTTAGGAATAGAAGAAACACCGCACATAACCTTCTATGCATAATCACTTTTGATAGAAGAAAAGGAACTCCTAGTTGCTTTTCTAAGAGAAAGAAAGGTAAAATTTGCATGGACCTATGCCAACATTCCTGGTCTTGATCTAGAAGTTGTGGTTCACCATCTAGTCATTTATCCATAAACAAAACTAGTAAGACAAAAATTGAGAAAAATGCATCCACAAATAGCATTACTGGTCAAACTTGAATTCCAAAAGCTCCTTGATGTCAACTTCATATGACCAATTGATTATCCAAAATGGGTTTCAAACCTGGTACTAGTTACTAAGCCCACTAGGGGAATTCGCATATGCACTGACTTTAGGGGCCTAAACAAAGCATGTCCTAAAGATGACTTCCCTCTTCCCAATATCGACATGATTGTGGATCAAACAATAGGGCATGAAATGTTGTCATTAATGGATGGATTCTCAGGGTACAATCAGATCATGTAGCTAATGATGACCGACACAAGACAACTTTCACCTATCCATGGGGGACTTATTGTTGAAACATGATGCCATTTGGGCTAAAAAATGTTGGAGCTACCTATCAAAGATCTATGACTTTGATCTTCCATGATATGATTCACAAAAATGTGGAAGACTATGTGGATGACATATTGGCCAATTCAAAGAAGCGTCGAGATCACATACCAGCTCTAAGCGCCATCTTTGACAGGCTAGAAGAATACAAGGTCAGACTCAATACAAAGAAGTGTGTCTTCGATGTACAGTTAGGAAAGCTCCTCAGGTATATTGTATATATGAGGGAAGTTGAGATAGATCCTACTAAAGTCAAAGAAATTCTTGAGATGGAGGCACCAAGAACATTGAAGCAATTAAGGGGTTTGCAAGGAAGACTCCAATCCATTCACCGATTTATAGCATAGTTAGCAGATAAGGCTATCCCATATTCTCATCTACTCCACAAGGGGGTAGCACACAAATGGGATGAGAAATGTGATTAGGTGTTCAATAAAATCAAGGAGTACTTGCTCACACCACCAGTTCTTATGTCACCAATTCCAGGTAAGCCATTGATCCTCTATATATCAGTAACAGTAGTAGCCTTTGGTGCTCTCTTAGCACAACATGATGAAAATGGGAAAGAGAGAGCTATTTACTACATTAGTAGAACTATGGTGGGACATGAGGTTAAGTACACATTCATTGAGAAGGCTTACCTAGCAGTCATGTTCGTCACACAAAAATTCAAACACTATATGTTGGCACATCAAATAAAACTTGTTGCCAAGATAGACCCTCTCAAGTATCTACTTTACAAAGCAATGCTCGCAGAGTGAAAAAATAAATGGGTCATGATCCTAATAGAACACAACATTGAGTATGTAGAACGGAAGGCCATTAAGGGACAAGTAATTGTAGACTAGCTAGCAGAGGCACTGATATATTCAGAGAACCCACTTGTATCAAAGTTTCCTGATGATTCAATCTTTAACCTAAGTGTGGAAAATCACTAGAAAGTATATTTTTATGGATCTTACACACAACATGAGTCAAGAGTTGGAGTCTTCTTCATTACACCACAAGGATATTGCATACCCAAGTCATATAAGCTATCCTTTCCTTACACAAACAATATTGCAAAGTATGAGGCTCTTGTCATAGGACTCAAAATAATAGTACAATGGCAGATCATGACACTCAAGGTCTATGGAGACTCGCAGCTAATCATCAACCAGGTCAATGATGAATACCAAACGAAAGATGATAAATTGACCCCATACAAGAAACTGGTGGAAAGCCTCAAAGAATTCTTCATTAGCATCACGTTTGAGCAAATACCCAGGGAAAACACTAAGCAGTTGATGCTATGGCAATAATTGGATCACCACTAGATATCCCACTCAACATCCCAAAGAAAGAATTCCTTGTAGAGAAACTTCTCGTACCAACTTTCCAAGTATCAAAATTTGAATTCGTGTGTGAAATTGTTGGTCCCAGTGACCCTTGGTATCATGACATTTACACCTAATTGAGAATAGGAGTCCTCCCCGCTGATATGACCTTGAACCTTAAAAGAAAATTTTTCAAGAAGTCATCTCACTTTGTTATATTAGGAGACACCCTATATCGTAGGAGTATTGAAGGAACCCTTTTATGATGCCTAAACGTTGAGGAAGCTTTGACTACCAAGGTACAAAATGGCATTTGTGGGTCACATTCAAGTGGTATTACCTTGGCCAAGAAACTATTGAGGACTGGGTACTACTGGCCTATGATGGAAAATGAAGCTCATGACTATGTCCGAAAATTTTTGCAATGTCAAGAGCATGGAGATCTCATCCATGCACCAACTCGGGAGATCCACCCAATCATTACACCTTGGCCCTTTTCACAATGGGGGCTCGATCTCATTAGAAAAATCACACCCACCTCATCCAATGGACACAAGTTCATTATTACCACCACTGAGTACTTCATGAAGTGGGTAGAGGCCATTCCCATGACCTATGTCACAGGGAAGCAGATTTCCAAGTTCATCCTGAACTACCTAATTTTTCGCTAGAGAGTCCCTCAAGCCATTATCTCAGATAACAGGACACCTTTCAAAAACCAGGATGTTCAAGACCTATGCCAAAATTTCAATATCCAACATCGCTTCTCCACCCCATATTACCCTCAGGGTAATGGCCAAGGTGAGGCTACCAATAAAACCATCTTGAAAATCCTAAAGAAAACAATCAATGAAGTTGGTCGTGATTGGCACTTACAGCTGAACCCTACCTTATGGGCCTACTGAATGAGTATCTACATGCCTACAAGTGCAACACCCTTCTCCCTAGTCTATGGATCATAATCCATCCTCCCCATTGAGATCGAGCTCCTATCCTTAAGAATATCATTGTAGAATCTCATTGTAGATGAAGAATATCAGGTATCACAATTGAACGAGCTAGAACTACTAGATGAGTAGTGCATGGATGCCTTAAACCATTTGCAATTCTACCAAAACCTTCTCAAGAGGATCTACAACAAGAAGATCAAGAGTTAAAAATTTCAAGTCGGAGAGCTTGTGTTGAAAGAGAATCAGAAAAATGTACCCAATCTAGATTGCAAGGGAAAGTTTGAACCCAATTGGTTGGGACCCTTCATCATCATAGTAAGCTACAAGTTAGAAGCATATCAGCTATCTACACCAGAAGGTGAGCCTTTGTAGGAGCCTATCAATAGCTCCCATCTCAAAAAGTTTTATGCCTAAGCTTGTAAGGTGTAAATCCAAAAAATAAAAATAAAATAAAAAAATCTAAAATCTAAAAAAATCAGAAAAAGGATTGAAAAGAGTAAAGAAAAAAAATCGTCCTCTAGTGAAAACCACTTCGGTGGTGCTTTGGGCAAGTACCTTGGTGAAAACCTGGCAAACAAGTGCCATGTGTAAATAAGCACTTTTCATCCATCATGATCTCTACGGCTTGTTCTGCATCATTCATCCATCACACTTCCATATCTCCATCCATCAACCATTTTTGTCTACATCATAGCTTGATCTTGTGTTTGTATCATGATCCCTCCTAGTACTACCCAACCCATTCCTAAGGTTAGTTTATCCTGCCTATATCAAAGTAGTCTATCGCACCACACTAGGGGAATGTTCTTATACCTACATTGGATCAAATTCATGTATATTCTTGAAGTATTCCTTAAAATAAAAAAATCCAAAAAAAAAAGCATTCATAAAATTAGAAAACCCAAAAACATCCAAAACATATCAAAAATCCAAAAAAGCTAGGTCAAAAGGTTAGAAAAAGTCAAAAAATAGAGTCGTCTTGTTGACCAACGAGTCTTTGAGCTCTGAACGTAGGTGAGGTTGATATTTGATAATCCCTCGAGACACCTTAGATCAGTCCTTAGGAGTCCATCATGATAAACTAGCAATCCATTCGTTCGTATCTTCATCAATAAACAAGTCTATGTCAGTAAAACTAAGTGGTCTCTACATGTATAACGTAGGAAAGGTTAATCTTTGATCATCCCCTGAGGCCCCTAGGATAGGTCCTTGGTCAAAATCTCATAAAACACCAAAACATTGGAAAAATTCAAAAATCAAAACATTCGTAAAACATCTCAAAAATACCAAAAATAGCCTCAAAACATTTCAAAAACATAAAAAAAAATCCAAATATTTGAAAAAATCCATCCATCCCATTTCGCATTCACCAGCAATAAACTTCCACTCACAATAAATGATTGTCACCCCCAACCTTTGGTGAAACAATCAGAAACAAGTCTAGCAGGTTAAAAGTGAAAACTCAAATATCAAAAGTCTCAAGTCTAGGTCAGTAGATAAAAAAGTTGGTAAACTCTTGGTATCAATAGCCTATCATCCAATCAATCCCAAATCATCTAATAACATCATATCCTAGGATGCATCCTTCCTACAATGGACATCAGCATCAGGCATCACCATAGTTTAGTCTTGGCTAGAGGTATGAAGAACATTGGCTTGTTTGTATACTTGATCTGTCTTGTTGATTTATCCTGTTGTGCTCATTCTAATGACCTCTCGATGATGTCTAATCAAAAAGATTTAGAGAGAAAGGAATGGGGCATTGATCATTATCTTTTGTCTGTTCTGCTTGTTGGATATTCTTGTAATATAACTTTGGTCATGCTTACTTTGTTTGGTCTATAGGGAGGGTATTTTGAGTATCTTGTTGACCACATGCGAAGGTCCTACTTTTCTATGTTTTGGTCTAAGATGTTTAAAATAACTAAACTACATCCTAGATAAGGTTTTGTATGTCAGGTGTGAACAGGGATAATCCTATTTGATTGTCAATTCAAAGTCCATCACACTAGGTACAATGCCATCCTGGTCCTTTATACCTTGATGCATCATGCCTACGTGTGTTATCAAACATAAGGTAAGTAAGCCCTTTTAAAATCCCAATCCCTAATAAGTAGTGCATTATCATCATTCACTGTCCTATCTAATAAATTCTCAATAGATCATGGACTTGTTGGATCCTCTTGTCATCATCTCATTTCTTCTCTCTCTGCGCTAACACAATACCATGACAGTCGACTAAACATCACCAATCCATCCATCTTGCATCCACAAACCGTCAACATATCACATATCATACATAATAGGAAACACCGATCATTTCAAATGCATTGCATTTCCATCATTTGCACCATAATATAGATTGGTTATTCTAAGCATCTCATAAGCAATACATTTTCATCCATTGCATAATCATATAGGTAGCATCATAACATCCATACATGCATCATCATATTACACATAGAAAAGATATTGAAAAAGAAAAAGAGCATATCATAACATCCCATTCATCTCATAATCATAATGTATCACATCATCCATTTTGCATTTGGGGCATAATATAGATCTGTTAGTCTAAGCATCTTAGAAACATTTGCATACCATAAACACTTGCATACATGCATCCATACTGCATACATCATCACCATAAAAGTGCATTGAAAATATAGAAAAGAAATACATCCATAACATCCATGAACATATGCATAATCATCCATCACATAAAATAAAAGCCATGCATCACATCACATCATATAGAATCACATGGCATATATATAAAACATCAAATGCATCCATCCATAAGGCATAAATAAAGTAGACACATCGCATCATAAATCAATCATATCCATATCATATATATCAAAAATCATCACTATCATGATACAAATCTGACTCAAATGTCTATATATCAATCAAGGTACAATGCCTACAAGGCTATAAAAAATGGAGCCTATGATTCTATCTCAAAAAGAATCAATCGTTGATCAAAAACTGTACATAACTACTAGCCCTGGTGACTGCTCCCCTCACCTGCCTGCACCCCTATCTGCTAAGAGTAATATGGCACCTGAAAAGTCATGGGTACAACCTATCAATAATGAAGTCTATAATAATCAACCTCCCAGACTGCCTCATGGTACATCCGTACTGGCATGGTCCTCCCTTGGGATGCAGCACAGTCCTCCCCTGGGATGCAATGGCCATACTCTCTAACTACTACCTCTGGCCAACCTCTTGAGCTAACTGTAACTTTGTGGCCTGCCTCTATTGGCGCTCATGATCCCTCTCAGCAATAAGGGTCTGGAACTGCTACCTGGCCTAATCTCTCTCTAAGGTAACTGCCTGTAGCTGTGCTTGTAATCTCTGTATCTATGCCTGCAACTATTGTATCTGACCATCTCGAGGATCTGGCTAATGTGGTTGTTGTGGCTGACACTCCGGATATGGCTATTGATCTGGCTACCATGGAGGTTTCCCATCTCTGGGTGGTGCTCTAGGATCCTGTCTATTGTGTCCTTCATATGCTCTTCGACCACTCTCCCCCAAGGTCTCCCCCTTGGAAGTGCCACTCCTAGATCTGTTAGCCAGTGTGGAGATCTGAACCAATCATCATATGCACAAGTCATGTTTGGATCTGTTAGTCCTTGAGCATAGGCATATGGAATAGAAACCAACTGTTGAAATCTATCAACAGCATAGGATGTTGGAATCATCCATCCTCACGCAATCTCTCAGGATGATCTGGCAATAATAGAAATATACTGGTCATCTAGTTGATCTTGGACCTCCCCAAATTTTTGGGCCACCCTATCTGGAAGGTAGCGCTCTATGATCATATGCTCCCTCTCGTGCATTAGTTGGTCTTGTCGAGCATAAAATAGTTGCTAAATGTTGTCATACCATGTAGGCATTTGTAACCATGGATGCCGACAAAATATTGTCATCTCATCAAAGACACAGCGCCAGTGAGGTAGACCTAGTTGTCCTATGTTCCTCAAAGTGATTATACCCATGTATCTCCAAATCGCATGATCATCAGGCTTTGTATCAACAATAGTGACAATCAGTCAGAGCATGACAATATGCTCCCAGGCCCAAATGTGCAACAGTGTCACACTAGTGCCAATTGCTCAGCTATCGCAATATGCAAAATCATGCAAGTCATGGTATAGTGAGGCCAACATCACTGGTCCCTAGGAAAACTATTTCCTCCAAAAAAGCATCCTCTCCTAGGCCAAGCCCCATCCTAGATTGAAGTATCTTCCTCATCAATCTAAAGCCACTATCCCACATATAATGGCAACAATAATTAGCCTAAAAGTTAGCACCTGACCTCTATTATAGTCCAAGTTAATCTAGCCCTTGGAAAGTGCAAGCTCCTCAACCTCCATGACCTCAAAGCATGCGTAACTGTTGGCATCTATATCATAGATCACCCACTCACCATGAATCTGCAAATGCAGGATGTGCAAAATGACCTCCAAAGTAAAGGTTGCCTTGCCAGTCAGAAGTTGAAACGATGAGGTCTCATTGTGCCACCTCTCTACCAACGCAGTCATCATGGCCAAGTGGGTCTGGACAATGGGCGCATAGGCGATGTACTAAAGATCGATCTCACCCAAGTGCTCCTGTCGTAACTTTGATAGATCACCCAATCTGTGTAGGACTAAGGATCGATGCTCACATGAATGCATAGGTTGGATCACCTCCTGCACCCATAAATCCATAGCATCAAAATTCACAAAAATATCTAACCCATTTTGGAGTTTTTGACCTCGAAACCATGAATGCATAGTAGTTTGCAAAGGCATCGCTATTTATAAAACTCCAAACAGCGACACTAGACTCTTTCAAAATGCTAAATCAACCTCAATGTCGCCATTCACATATGTGTTGTTGTTTGATTGCTAAAACTTAATCCTAAATCGAGCTAAGTGTCATCATTTACACTAGCGTCACTATTTGAAATTTGAAACCCTAATCTCAAATTGTGACTAGCGTCGTAGATTTTGCACTTGACGCATTGCTATATAGTGACATTAGGGACTTTGACACTTTAAAGCATAATAAATGCACTAAAAAATCAAATTTCAAGGTCGGGTTTGGATCACATACTAGTGGTCCTATGCCTGGAGGTCTCTAGTACACACAAACTCACTCAGAAATGTGTCAGGGAAGCACTTGTTGCACCATTTTGTAGGAGGGTTAGAGCTCAAAAAGGCTAGAACTTTCAAAGTGCGAATGCAAAAATGAATGGAAAGTGACCCCTCCAAGCCTATCTAAGCATAAAAATTAGGGTTTTTTGCCCCAGTTTTGTTGTCAAACTAGGGTTTTGCACCCTTGGCACTATTTTTTCCCAACTAATGCTTGTTTTGCATATTTCTTCCACATTTTGGAAAATTTTCAGCATCCTCTAGCCTTTTTGGACCCATTAGGTAGCTTGTCGTCTTTTTTCAAGAAATCCCCCAAAAATCCAAATTTTCATCTAATCTTTCAAGGGGGCAGTATATCAACATAATTCTTCTCGCTAGGGCAGCAATGGGGCATCCGAAAATTTAAAAAAAATGAATTTTGATCTCGGCAAGATTATTCTTTGAACCAACGCAGCAGGTACATTGCTTCAAGAGGGGAAAAATGTAGACACTCAAAATATCATGATTGATATCATGCACTCAATCCTCATTTACTAACTTCGATTCTTCCTTGATCATTTCTTTACTAACCAGTTAATTGAATAATCTTTATTTAATTAATTCATCAAAATTCCTCCTTTATTTAAATAAATCAACTTTATTTAATTAAATCCTAATGTTCTCCCTTTAGTTAAATAAATCAACTTTATTTAATTAAATCCTAATGTTCTTCATTTGATTAAATAAATCAACTTTATTTAATTAAATCCTAATGTTCTTCATTTAATTGAATAAATCAAATTTATTTAATTAAATTACTAAACTTCCAACATCCTCTTATTTGATTTAAATAAATTCAAACATCTAAATCAAATATCACCAATCAAACTAATCTCCTCTAAGTTAATTAATCCTAGATTAATTAGCTCCTAACACTAATCCTCCATTCCTCTAGCTTTTGGAAGTTGCACATATAAATCAATTTATTTGATTTACTAATTCCCTCTATTTTCATTCAAATATGGCATATTCATTGGAATATTCCATCCACTTGACTTTTCCCTCCCAAAGGACTTTTTTCCTCCAACTTGGCATTAAAAGCCCTTACATGTCCTCTTACACAAGCCAACTTGGCATTAATTCCTCTTATATCCCTCCTTACACAAGTCACCTCTTCAAATTCAAATTTCACCTACATGCATTTAGCATGCACATTGTTAACAATGTGCTCCACTCTCCTTCATTGGCATATTGACAAGTGGCACAATGCCATTGGTCCCTTCTTTAATCCTACATTCATCCTATTCTTCATTCTTCAATCCTTCTCCATTATAAATAGAGGCCTTCTCTATTGATTTTACATCCACAATCCATGTAAGATCATTATGCTCATTTGAATCCACAATCATTCACAAGTTTATGCAAGTTTATTATACAGATTTTCATCCACACTTTCATCCAAGTTATCATAGAATTCATCATCCATAGTTAGGTTATTGGAACATTTCATCCATCAAGCTTATCAAGGAATCGAGAAAGGGCTTCTTTCCACATCAAAGAAGCACCAATTCCCCCATGGGATGCTGGCTTGAGCATTTTGAATAAGATTTCATTAGCTTTTTTTTTATATTTTACCTTGTTTTCTTGTTCTTGTGTTTCAATGAATTTTATAGGGAGTGTTTGGTTTAAACTTGTTTAAGGAATAATGTTTGATTGTTTGTTCATGTTTGAGCAAGTTTAGACAAAGCATTCTACACTAAGTTATCTAGGATACAATGTTTGTAAATTAGTTTAGAATGGATATACTATACCTACAAAATGGTCCAAGCACTAAAGTTGAAATCAAGGCCTATGAAAGCAATAGTAAAGTAAGGTATACTCTCTTAAGTACTCTTACAAATTTTGAATTAGTAAAATTTATGAATTTGAAAACTACTAAAGAAATCTGGATAAATTTGGAAAGCATTTATGAAGGAGATTGATAAGGTTAAACAAGCTAAGATGCAGAATCTAAAGTTCACATTTGAGAACTTGTGAATGTCTAAAGATGAAAATATTACAAGATACATACAAAGGGTAGATGAAGTGGTCAAATCCATTAGAGGTCTTGGTGGAAAAGTCAAAGAATCAAAAGTGGTAAAGAAAATTCTTAGAACCCTTCCTAAAGCTTGCAGTCATAAAGTTTCTTCTATTGAGGAATTTTCAAATCTAGATCAATATACTAGAGATCAATTGTATGGTTCTCTAACTCCATTTGAAATGAGAGAATTTGGTATAAATAATGGTGCAAAAGTTGAGATTGTTTTAAGTCTAGAAAATTAGAAAAGATTAAAGAATCAGATCAGGAGGATCTTGATGATGTGGAAGATAACTTTGTGAGAAGGATGAAAAATGGTATTGGTAAGTACAAAGGTAAGTTTCCTTTCAAATGTTTCAGTTGTGGAAAGATAGGTCATTGTGCTTTAAGATGTATAAAAAGAGTTGTGAATGATAAAAACAATGAGAACAGAGGTAAGATAATTAAAAACATTTACTATATCAGAGAAGATGTGAGTATTTCTAATGATGAATCTGATTATGGAATGATGATGATGAATGCATGTTCATGGATTTAAAAGATGAATCTGTTTCTACTAACTTTGCAAGAGGTGTGAAGGAAAGCCCTCCATAGACAAAAGTTAAGATTGAAGGTGCTTTGGTATTTTCCTTTCATGTTGAATAGGATAAGAACTATTAGATCATTGACAATGGATGCTCCAACCATATGATGGGAGAAAAGAGTAAGTTTGTTAAACTTGAAAAGTATGATGGAGGACTTGTTAGATTTGGTGATGATTCAGGTGCTAAGATATGTGGAATAGGTTCAATCAATTTTGATGGCAAGCATAATAGTGATGATGTTTAGTATGTTAAGGCTTTAAGGAATAACCTCTTGATTGTTAGACAAATGTGTAGCAAATGATACAATCTTATGTTTTAGGATGATGGATGTGAGATCAGAAAAGGGTTGAGAACTATGATTGTTGTTGGAAGAAGGATAAATGGAAATGTTTATCAGCTCAAGGGTGTTGATGGTCATTGTTTTATGACTCGGATTAATGAAAGTTGGATATGGAATAGGAGGATGTGTCACATTAATTTTGATAATCTGGTAAGAATCAATTTGGTTCAAGTAGTGAGAGATCTACCAAAGATTACAAAGCCTATCAATGTTGTCAGCAAGGATTTTCATATTAGAAAGAAAACAAGAAAAAAATTTAAAGGAAAAGAAAAATATTCTACCCGATTGTTAGAGTTGGTTCATATTGATCTTTATGGTCCTACAAGAGTAAGAAGTCTTCAAGGTGACAAGTATTTCATGCTTTTGATTGATGATTATTCTAGAATGACATGGGTTACTTTTCTTTAAAAAAAAAATTGAAGCCTTAGATAGGTTCAAAGCATTTAAAGTTATGGTTGAGAATGAAATGGACATGAAAATAAAGTGTTTGAGGTTTGATAGAGGTGGAGAGTTCACCTCCAATGAATTTAACATGTTTTTTGAGGATCATGGCATAAAGAGGCACTTGTCTACCCCTAGAACTCCTCGGCAAAATAGAGTAGTTGAAAGAAAAAATAAGATTTTTCAAGAAGCTGCAAGGACTATGATGAAAGAAGCTAGCCTACTGGATGTCTAATGGAGAGAAGAAATTCATATTGTTGGTTATATACTTAACAGAGTTCAAGAAAAAGGAAACAACATAAAGAATCCCTATGAGTTGTGGTATGGAAGGATCCCTACTTTCAAGTACTTCAGAGTGTTTGGAAGAAAATGTTATATCAAAAGAGATGAAGAAAACTTGGGAAAGTTTGATGCAAGGTCTGATGAAGGAATCTTCCTTGGATATTCTACCAAAAGCAAAGCCTACTAGTGCTACAACAAAAGACTAAGAAATATATTTAAAAGTGCAAGTGTCAAGTTTGATGAATATTTTTAAAACTCAATGGTGAAAAATGGGTATGAATCAAATGAGCCTATTTGCAAAGAAAAATAAAAAAGATAAGGAAAAAGAAGTGCAAATTGAAGGGGAAGAAGCTCCAAAAGAGACACCTAAAACCCCTAATATGTCTAGAGGAATCATTCTAAAGAAAAAATCATTGGAGACAAAAGCAAAGGTGTATTGACAAGAAGGAAAGTTGTTGAAGAAGAGGTAAATTTGTGTTTAATTTCTAAAGTTGAGCCTAAAATAGTGATTGAGGCATACAAAGATGAACATTTTATAAAGTCTATGGAAGAAGAACTACTGCAGATTGAAAAGAATCAAACTTGGGAACTTGTCCCAAGACCTACAAACAAAACATAATTGGAACAAATTTGGTGTTCAAAAACAAACTAAATGAGAATGGAGAAGTGGTAAGAAACATGGAAAGACTTGTGTGTAAAGGTTACTCACAAGTTGAAGGTATAGATTTTGACAAGACATTTTCTCTGGTGGAAAGAATGGAAGCTATCGCGATATGTTTTTGGCTTTTGTAGCACATAAGGACTTTAAATTTTATCAAATGGATGTGAATTTTACTTTCTTGAATGGAGAATTGGAAGAAGAAGTATATATGGAACAATCAAAAGGATTTCAATTATCAAACAAACTGAATATGGTTTATAGATTGAAGAAGGCATTATATGGATTAAATCAAGCTCCCAAAGCTTGGTATGCAAGGTTAGATAAGTATTTTATATATCAAGGATTCAATAAAGGTACCACAGATTGTAATCTTTACTTTAAAGTTGAAAAAGATCAAATCTTGATTGTGGTTGTGTATGTTGATGATATAATTTTTGGAGGTAATGAAGAGATGTGTAAGAAGTCTACAAAAGAGATGTAGAAAGAGTTTGAGATGTCTATGTTTGGGGAGATTAATTTCTTTCTTGGTATACAAATCAGTCAAATAGACAAAGGTATATTCATCTCATAATCAAACTATGTCAAAGAAATGTTGAAGAAGTTTGGAATGGAAGACTCTAAAGGTCAGTATGTACTCCTATGGTTATTGATTGCAAATTGAGCAAGAATGATGAATCTCCTAAGGTTGATCAGAGCAAGTATAGATCAATGATTGGTGGACTGCTATATCTAACTGCTACTAGACTAGATATCATTCATGCAGTTTATCTTGTGGCTAGATTTCAAGAAGATCCTAGAGAGTCATATGTTGCAACAATGAAGAGGATATTTAAATAGTTGAAGGGTGCTCTAGATCATGGCTTATGGTATCCAAAGGATACTAATTTCACTTTGAGTGCTTACACAAATGTTGATTGGGTTGGTTGTGTTGATGATAGGAAAAGTACAAGTGGTGGTGCATTCTTTCTTGGATGTAGATTGGTATTGTAAGGAAGCTAAGGTAACTAAACAACTTCCTACACTAATCTTGATAAGAGAATAATGCAAAACATTTCAGATCTTTAATAGTTACAAAAACTTAAACAACAATAAACATAAATATCATGCATACCACAACATAGTGATTTATGTGGGGAAATCCCTTTCAAGAGAAAAAAGCCACACTTCAAAAGCCACCCAATATATTATTCAAAAATCACAAAGATTACAATATACTTGCAAAGCAAGCTTCTCATAAGAGTATCACCAACCAGAGATATAAAGACAACACTATCACTATCAAACTCTCATAATACATCACCATCTACAATTGTAATACAATGCTCTCATAAAATAGGGTTACCTTCTAAGGTAAGATAGGTCAACAAAATATCCACCACTAGATCTAAGACCTAATAATTAATGGTCTAGATTTATAATATATCATTTATTTAATGTATGATGGTCATTTAGGAGTTTTCCAAAAAAATTAGCAAAAATTGTTTACACAAATTCCACTCCTCCCCTCCACCCCGTGCTCCCATTATATATTCACCTATCAATGTAACTAGGATATATATATCCTATCAACAATAAACTTTATATAATTAAAAAGTTGAGACACATTTTCCCAAAAAATCTCCCACTTGTCGAACACCTTGCAAGAGCAACGGGAGGGAGTAAACATTGTCCCTTAATTACTAGGGGTCGAAAGGCCCATAGTCTCTAAACACCATCTAAACTTCTTTGTGCTCACAAGATTAGTTAAAGAATCAACAACATTCATCAAATTATCTACCTTAACTAGTTTCACCCTACCATCTTCAACCATATCTCAAAAAAATGATATTGTACATCAATGTGCTTGGTCTTGGCATGAAATGTCGGGATCTTGGCTACACATATCTCACTCTAACTGTCACAATAAATTATCACTGCACCTTTTTTATTCTAATATCTGAACACAATCTCTTAAGCCAAATGGCTTCTTTATAAGAACTAGTAACTTCCATATACTCTGCTTCAATAGTGGACAAAGCAACCACAACCTATCGCTTACTCATCCAACTAATTGCACCACCAAATAAACTAAACAAATAAGCACTGGTGGATTGTCTACTATACATATAACCTGCCAGTCTAAATCCACATAGCCATGAATATTAAGGGAAATCTCATCTTCAGTCATATTACTATCATAACATAAGGAATACTCTGAGGTACCGCATAAATATTTGAAGACCCTTTTAACTGCATCCCAATGAACTCTACCAATATTAGACATATATCTAGAAAGAACTCCCACTGCTTGGGAAATGTTTGGTCTAGTACAAACCATAGAATACATCAAACTTCCAACTACACTCTGGTAAGGCACTCAGCTCATGTCTTCCATCTCTAATGGAGATTTTGGACAATCTGAACTATATAACTTTGTTCCAACAAAAAGGAGAAGACATTATAACACAAGGAAACAAGAGCATATTAAAGAAACACAATGCAATAAACTTAAATGTAAACCATGCTAACAACAAAGAACAATGAAAATAGCTAAAAAGATAAATAACAGAACAATCTCATTGAATATCTATGTAATTCCATGCATAACCTCGATTGTCCTTCTCCATTTTATTGTTGTATTATAATTACCCTCAGATTTCTAAGTGTGCAAGTATAGCCTATGATAGTATGATTTAGCAAAACATCGAAGATCCAGATAATTGATTGCTTCCAAAAGTCATAAGATTTCGAGAGGAGTAACAATGATGAAGGTCAAGCCAATTTATAGAAAAGATGGTTTTCAAGTGACAGATTCAAATTGAAAGATAGACGAACAATTAAGATTGAAAGATTCAACATGCATTGAGATTAGTGTCAGTAATAACACGAGTGATAAAGCATGAAAGGTGGGGATTAAGATTAAATAATAATTAATCTTTAGTTGAAAGTGTTTGAAACTTAGAAGAATAATGATTGCATGTAAAGATGAGAATTAGCATGGAGGAAACAATCTGTTAGAACGCACAAATGAATTGATTAAATAAATGAATTTATTTAATTAATAAATGTTTGCACGCAAAAGAATAAAACAAGATAATTGACTGATTAAGATAGAGAGTCTATTCATCAGAGATAATTAGATATTAAATCAGGAGATAACTGACTGATTTAATTAAACCTCGACTTAAGTGGTAAATGAATAATTAGATAACTAAGCAATTATCCAATCACAGAAGAATATGCTAGGAATAATTCATTTTATGAATCAAATGATTATTTAATTCAACATTCAAAATTTGAAGATTAAATTAAATAAATTGTTTAATTGAAAAGAGGAAAGGTTAAAGAATAATTAAATAATTAAAGTGATTATTTAATTATAGTCAAAAGTGTGATAAGAATAAATTAAATAAGAATTTATTTAATTTTTAGAAAGAGGATAAACTTAATTAGCAACGTAATTAAATAAACAATATTTATTTAATTAATCGGGATTGAATAAAGGTAAAAATAAATGAATTAAATAATTAAAGTTATTTAATTAATAGATGAGAAAGGACTTTAGAAAATAATTAAATAATTAACATTATTTAATTATGACAATGAAGGTACGAATTATGAAGAAATTGAAGTCGCAAGCCTAGACTAATTTTTAGTGTGTACACACACAATGATCTACAATCCTGCATGTTAAATCTCTGTAAAATTAAATTGATATACTTACTTTGGCCAAGCCATAGCTTTCTATTTACTCTATCTCTTTTAATTTCCATCCCAAGAATGTGTCTAGCTGCACCAATGTCTTTCATTTCAAATTTAGCAACTTGAGATTTTAGTTCTGAAATCATACCTTTCCCTTTATCAATAAATAACATATCAACATATAATGCAATAAACAGGAAATAATCACCATCAATTTTATAATAAACACAATGATTTGATTTAGAATGCTCAAATACCAAAATCAACACATATGTATCAAATATATGGTACCATATCCTAGGACTCTATTTTAGGCCATACAAAGATTTCTTCAATTTGCAAACCAACTTACTTTTACCTTTCACCACGTAGTGCTCTGGTTGTGTCATATAAATATCCTCCTCCAAGTCACCATGAAGGAAAATAGTTTTCACATCCATTTACTCAACCTCTAGATCATAAGTAGCAACAACAGAAAGCAAAAATCTCATGGATGCCATTTTTGCAATAGGGGAAAATATCTCACCATAATCAACACCCTCAACTTGAGAATTGTGAGACCCACCTCCCAATGCTAGAGATTTACATGTGTAATGTTGATTTTTGTAATTCTTGTTGACAGTTCTATCATGAATTATGTTATAACTACGTATTTTGATTGAGCATACCTTGGTGTTGTCTCATTAGCTGATACACATGCAATATGCCTACCTTCGTCGGTTATGATTTTTATGGTAAATATGCAAATGATGAAACCAATTTGATGATCGTGTTTATTGTTATTTTATGAGTAGTTTATTTTATGACTAGTTGGATTGTGGTGTTTTTATTTTGTTAATGAAACGATATTATGATATGAAATGAATGTTTGCAATTAAATGCTTAAACTTTGAGATGTTATTATAAGTTATCATGTTGTACATTTCATTCTTCGATTTTATTATGGATGATGGATTAACTATTGCAATTGAGTGTGCCCAAGAAAATTCATTTAAGGTCTTGTATGTCATGATTTTATGAGATGTGTTTATTGTGTTTCGTGTGCTAGTAAGATTATTGTTTATAATGTTAAGTGAATTTCCTTTTGTAAATTGAATATTGTTGCATGATAATCCAAGCTTATAGGTTGATTTGATGTGTTTTTTTTATGTATTAATTGGTTTTCATAATCCTAAGTCATAGGGCTAGGACTTGGGAATAATTGTATTGGTTAAAAAGTTAAATTCAGAGTTTTATGACCCTCTTTTTGGAGCCATTTTTAATGGTGATGAAATTCAACGTGGGTCAATGCAACCTTCAAGCATGCTTGGGGAACCCTCACACCCAAAGTGTGAAAGGTTGAGTTGAGGAATATCAATTGTGAAGGTGACACTTGTCACCTTCACAATTGAAGATGAGAGATAAGGGCATTTTTGTTGGGTTTTATTTTTGAAAGATGGGAGGTATTGGGATTCACTCATTGGTTATTATTTTTGGCAACCAATCTTGAGGAGAGTGTAGAAGGCTTAGTAGGAATAATGAGTTTGAGGAGAGTTGCTAGATTTTCCATCATTCTTTCCAATTTGAGGTTAAAATTAGGTTATTACCCTTCTCTTTAAGTTCCTTAATTGTAATGGGTAAATGCATTTTTTTTGCATGGTAAGGTGTTTCTTTATTTTGTTGGATGATAAGTGTTGTGGTCATATTTGTGAAATGGAAGAAAACTTCCTATGATATGGAAGTTTTCTTGATGTTTGGGGATATTAGTGGGAGAAATGTCCCATGTAGGGGAGATGGTTTTGGAGGGTATGAGTACCCACTTAGCTCAAATTTATGGTGATGTGTAAATTATATGTATTGAATGATGGGAAATGAAGGAGGGGTTGTGGAAACATGGTTTGGGAGTTGATCAATGTGAAAACTTGAAGGTGTTGTATGGTTGAAAGTGTTTGAATTTTTCTATTAATTATCCCCTCTTGGTAGATGTCCCTACTCCCCCTTTTAAGGCTCTTGAAGAAGATTCTTAGTGTTATGATTTACGTGTTGTTAAATACCTGCAATGTGTTCGTTGAGTTGTATTTTGAGTAAATGTTACTAAAAATGTGCTTGTAGCTGATAGGTCCAGATAATAGTTCATTTTTTGTTGTTTTATACATATTTTGAGACACTTTTAGATAAACTTTCCAAACAATGCTCCTACATTATACTATCCTTTCATATCTATTATGCAGACTTGAACCTAAAATATAATGATGGAATTATGGTTATAATATGCTAGTATTGTATGATTTATATGAAGATATGTATGGAATCTTGATGGAATGTTATGTTTTGATTATGATAGTTATCCTTGTGTACATGCTTTGCAAAATTAACTTGTTTGCAGCTAAAGAGGAATCGTGGCATGCAATAGTTGTGGGATGAACCCGTACCAAGAGGAATGTTGGACACCAAAATAGGGGAGCTCTAGGTTAAGCTAAATGTGATGATTGTTGATTTAAAGGCACTTGATGAAGGTTGAACATGCTTATTATAACTAGTTAATAAATGCTAAAGAAGAGGTCTCCTTCACTTATGGGATTTTGACAAATGGTTGTATGTTTGCATGCAATTCTATTTTGAAAGAGTTTTAGTCCTATTATGATTCCTTTTCCTTTTCAGTTATAGGTTGAATAAATCAGTCTTAACTCTGCACTCTAAATATTTGGGAGTGGAGTTAATGATTTCAATTAAGTTGTTACTTTGAATAAGATTCCCTCAAGCTTGTATATAATTGTTGGTTGAATCTGTAGGATAGTTGGTTTTTTAGTTTTATATTATTAGTTACTTTCAATTTCAAGACATGAAAATATATTCAGAATGATTGAGTACAATCTGTGAAAAGATCTTTTGTAATCTTTCATGATATGCAATGAATGGAGTTAATTCCATGGGATGCATAGAATTTGTTAGCTAGATTTGGGTTTAGTTAAAGTGAGAGTAGTCACTTGACCAGGCCACTCAAGGTACTTTTCCTCACTTCATTTTCCAGTTATTCATTTTTGTTTAATAGTTGTTATTAGTTTATCACTACTTCATGAATCATATGCAAGTTAACTAGAATATCATATCTTGCTTATTATTAATGAATGCTTATGAATATGCATGCAATGGTTAACTAGTAGTACTCCAAAGGTTAATTTAGTTGATTCATTAGTTTTTATCAGTTTTGAGTTGTTACAACATCATTTCATTAGTAACAGTTTAGTTACAGTCTAAGTTGTAGGCACTTGTAGCCACTAGTTCTCATTTTGTCTTTTACTATTTTGTAATTCTGTGAGTTTTTAGCAATTAGAATAACGTGATTAGGGTAGCTTAATTAGTTTTGAGTCCTTGAAGGAATATATAGTGTTGCACCATCACAAGCTTACAGACCTTGGGTTGGCAATTTAATGTAGTCTTGAACAATGTTGAGTGGATTGTTCAGCTAGTTAAACCTCTGAATTGTGTAGGTTCTACCAAGTTTACAATACATTAGCTTAGACTCTACATTAGCTATTGTAATGTATGTATTGGTTGTAAATTTTATGTATTGTGAAAAACTCCATGTCACTCTTGGGTTTCCCCTAGCTTGGGGGTGGGCCATTTTAGCCCTATGATTGGGAGGTGAGCTCCCACTAGTTTTATGGAGAAATGGTTTGTTGTTTATGCACAAAAAATATAATTAGCAAGGAAGTCTATCCAAAAAGAGGTTGAGGTTTTGCTATGTCTTCTCATTACTCTCAGTGGTGTGACAATATGTATGGTTGGGTTAGATGAGTGTAATAAATTATTATAAGTTTGTAACATTTGTTGTAATAGTAAGTGGTTAGTTATACAAGTATGTAAGGAAATAATAGAAAGAGGTCAGAATGTTGGAAATTTTGAGCATCCTTGGTTTGAAAAATTATTGTTTTGGTTTTCTATTGAATGCACAATGTAAGAATGCTTGTCCTACAAATAAAAAGAAAAGTTCAAGAGTATATCAGTAGGAGATAGAGCAAATAAAAGGGATGATCTTATATTGTAATTTCTCTTCTAGTTATTATTGATGTGAGAAATGAAAATGTAAATACATTAGGAATAGACATAAAATATCATGATGAATTGATTTACTAGTATAATGAAATTTATCATGGATGCATGACTATAAAATGTTATGATTATTATTGCATTTTCATTACTCTATGCAAATGAATTTTGAGTAATTCAATAGAAAGAAGGAAGGAAAATAAGAAGACAAAATTATAAGACGAAAAAATATGTAGTTATCATTAGGAATTTGTGAATAGTGGCATGTAGTGAAGTAATACTTCAAATTGTTGTAAATCCTAAAATAAAGTTTGCAACCCTCCTCTTCATGGTTCAAATATTCTTTGTTTAAAACTAGTAAGCTATCACTATTATTGATTTCTTCATTGTAAATACTTGTTATTTCTCTTAATAATGTGGAGACACAGATCATGATATACCTACAATAGATAATCTTTGCATTTAAATAGAGAAATAGATGGATAACAAAAAAAAATTGTCTCTTCCTACTCTATTGCACTTACTGCATTATCATTTGCCTACACTAAAAGCACATAGAATAGAGAATATATATATATATATATAAACATAAAACTATATCAAATAGATTACTATTTAAATGATTCTAAAGAAAATTTAGAGAAAAAAATGCAGCCTCAAAACAGGAGTGAGACCTTGAGGAGGCCACAGCCTCCTGTGAGAGGCCGCTCCATATATCCAGAGAGGTGCATGTTAAAGAAAACTACAGTAGCTTAAAAAAAAAAACTCATCGCTACCATTATTTTCTTGCTTCCCTTCAAAAAAATGCAACAATGATTTAGGAGGGGGTTGGATCTTGAAATATAAACCATATTTTAGTTCCTACACCTCCCCCACAATCACCCATCTTTCCCCTATTACCTACAAAAAGCAAACAAAGAATAATCTTCAACATTTCTCTCTCAACCACTGCAATGCCTAGCAAGAAAATGGTATAGGGTTTGGGAAGAAAAAAAGAGAGATAGGCACAAAGATAAGGGTAAGAAAATAAAAGATAAGATGAATAAGGGAAAAAATAGGTGCCTTAAGTTTATTTTATTTTATTGTTATGAAGGTAAAAGCAAAGAAGCCTATGTGAGAAAACAAAAACAAAAGCGGTGCCCAACTTTTTTTTTTGAAATAGATGTTAGGAAATTTTTAATATAATAGTATGAAACATGAGAGCATTGAGGCATTCTATTATTTTTTTTTATCGATAATAAGAGTTTATGTTATTAAAATTAAAAGGAGAATACATCAAATATTCCTGGTTCAAACCAGAAAGAGAAACACTGAAAGACTCCACACCAGACAAATAGACACCACAGATTAACAAATACAACCAAAAGACTCTAACCCAAGACTTTTAGCACAACTACAATTTTGCTCCACAACAAGGCCTTCCCTTGGCCTGAGATCGAAGGACCATAGCAAAGCTTTTCCTTTTCAAATTCCTGTCTTTCCTCCCTTTGACGACTTGCCAGCCATCCTCCACCTTCGCAACTTCCTTCTACCATTCCCTTCCCTTCGCTACACAACCTCCTTGCACCATTTCTACCTCCTCCCTCTTCCAATCCTCAGCAGCTTCGGAAAGCATTCATGGTTCTTCCTCCATTGGTTGCTCATTCTGCCTTCCCTCCCCCCCACAGCTTACCCCATTGTCCTTCAACTTCACCAGGCTTGATTTCTCCCTACATTCTGGCGTTTTGGCTCCTTGTTGAGTTTCCGCTGCTTTCCCTTCTAGAAAATTTTCCATATCATCCTCTTGCACTCTAAGAGACTCAGGTGAGCCAGTCCCCCTCAGTGGCTCTAAGTCCCTTCCTGTCTGGTGTAAACCAGGTTTACCCACTGCCTCAAAGGTATGCTTAGCCTGTTGTTCCAAACTATCGCCCTACTTTTCAACTGCATAATGCCTACGTGAGACTTGCTGCCACCAAGTAGTAGGTTTAGTCCATCTGGGTTTTGCACATTGTGCACCAATATGACTAGTACAGAAGCATCTCCTGTAGTGAAATGGAACCCCTTCATAGTCCAGGGGTTGTGCCCAGCAGCCTTTGGAAGTTTTAATTGAGACCTCTTCAGGGAGATGGTTTGAAACATTCATCTCCACCAAAATTCGGGCATAGGTGGGGTGCAAAAGATTAGAAGATCCTGCATCAACCATCAGAAATTCCCCTAAAGAATTTCCAATGGCCTCTAAGCAAGACTCAAACCACAAATGTAGAGGTAGGTTTGGGAGTCTTACCCATAGAGGGACTTTATCAAAAGTCTCAGAGGCTGGGTTAAAAGCTAGATGCCAAGGCTTCAAGGACAGAGCATACTTGTCCTCCCAAATCCAGAAATATTCACACAAAACTTTATTTCTATCACCCACAGACTCAAACACCACAATAAAAAACCCCTTGCAGCTGGGTAGATCTGGATACAGCCTTCTACAATGGGTTCCCATTGCTCAGATATCCATTTGTGCAAATCACAAAGTCGAGGCCAAAAACCCTTGAAATGTCCTATTAGCCCTAGATGAGAGAAAACTTCAACACTGTGCAGGACCCCTGCCTCAAGCTCTTCCTGCAAAAAAACCATCGGTTTCTCTGCCTTGGCATCAGCTGTTGGATTCCCAGGTGCCTGTTGAAGAGGCTTTAGATGATTTTTCACTCCCCCTGCCCTACTTCCCCCTACTATAGGACTAGAACATGGGTCTGCAGAGCCCTCACCCCGCTCACAGCCTTTCCCTGCTTGTCGCCCAAACAAATGATGCCCTGCGCTACTCCCATCGCCCGTGCTTCTCTTGTCATCGTCATTTTTTCCAGAAGCCTGAACAAAGCCCACAAACCCCGCTCCCGTCGCTTGTTCTCCACTACACAGAATGAAGTTTGGAGACCCGACGGAAAGCCCCTGTGTACCCTTCTCGCCCAGGCGCAATTCAGGAGGAACCCTAGCCTCCACTTTCCATCGCAGTTGACCATTGAGCTATATCTAGTTCTTAAAGGCTATATTATCCCGAGGCATTCTATTATTAACACTAATATCATAAGAAAATTAAATTCATATAATACTAAGGAATTGGGGATGGTAGAAACTATGTGAACTATGTTATTTTATTTATGATAAAATAAATCCTTATATGGCTATCATCAACTTACTACATTTAAGTAAAGTTAATTTTAATACTACCAATAAAATAATAAAATAGTTATTTTTTTAGAAAAAGGGGTATTTAGCAACATCAAAATAATATTAATATCATGTTTGAAGAATATTATTAATGTTAATGACATTAAAATTTTATATAAACTCCCATTGGGAAACCAGACCAATCATCACACTGAGGTCGAAGCTGCTTACATCAACATCAAAGCTATGTTGGACAGGGGTGTTTCTAAAGTGTGGGTGGAGGGTGACTCCCTTAACATTGTCAAGTGTTTGAATGGCACTCAGAATTCGAGCTAGATGATTGAGGCACTTATTAATGATTCTATCAAGATTCTAAGGTCATTCGAAGAGACCCATGTATCTCATACTTATAAGGAAGGAAATTCCCTAGCAGATTTCTATGCTAATGAGGTTGTCAATATTATTAATTATAAGTTGTGGGAAGAGTACTCTTCCCTTCTTGAGAGGGCTAAACTATTATTATGAGATGACAGCTAAACTTGAGTTTTTGATAGGGGGTGATTAGGTAATTATCTCCCCTTTGCATGCCACACACTTTATGGGTTGTGTTTGGCCCAATCTTGAGATCATTTACATTTTCTAAAGTGTTATTGGGCTCTGGTTTTTGCTATTGTTTGGCATTGTTGCAATTTGGGGATAGGAGCAAGCTCAAACCCATCTCCTATGATAAATATAAGAACAAACGCAAATTTTGGCAAATTCTAAAACATGGGCATTTCATGCCTTATTTGGAGAGGCTTCATGGTTTTGGCCATAAAGACTCTAATAAATTCATTTGTTGTTGGCATAATAGGTGCTTAAAGGTGTATGGGACTAAGTTTGACATCACTGAAGACTTCATTGCCATCATTATTGGCTTGTCGATAGAGGGGCACAAATTCTACAAAGGAAAAGTAATGAAGATGCAATGGATCAATTCTTTAAGGGAAATGAGAAGGACAACCTGGTGAAACTTCCCTCTTGGGGTTATGACCATCTTTCACTTAAGCACATTTGGGACAATGTTACAGAAGTAATTATGAGGTATGTAAACCTCAATGGTCAGTTTTCTACTATCTTATGGCATCATTTCACATTGCTCAATCGTTTCATACATGATTTGCATGTTTCATTTCCATTTTTTCTCCTCTCCTCATTGGAGGTTTCGGTCTATTCCCACCTCAAGAATCATAGGACCCCTGTGCTTCATGAAGGGATCATATCGCTCATCATGGAGCATGTGAGAGCTAACACTTTAGCTAAATCTATCAAGGGAAAAGAGAAGACCATTAGTGATGATTCCTTTTCTTTTGGTTCAAATACTGATGATGATGGGGATGAAGAGTGGAAGGTGGATGAAGAAAACACTATTGTAGTCTCCTAATCCCCTACTAACTCTCAGTCTAAAAAGAGGAAGGGGAATTTGAAAAAGAAGGGTCTCATTAAGAAACTGGTCATTCATGGGACAAATTTTGGTGGGTCTTTGTCTAGTGAGGATGATTCTGCACAGAAAAAGGTTTGGCTTCAATGGCAAACAACTAAAAAGAAGGCTATGTTGTATGGTTTGGATTCTAAAGATTTTGGGAAGGGTGAGGAAGAGCATTTAGTTCATTTGGAGGAAAATATGGATTTGGGGCTTTTCCGGAGGGCTTCTAAGAGACTGGATAAGATGCACAGGTTGGAGTCTAAAGGTTGTAGAATGGGTGAGCAAGAGGAACTAGAATAGGTGAAGAACACAACTAGCAATGTTATAATTGTGGAAGATTCTCCTGCTTGATAGACTCCTCATGTTGTCAATGATGATGGTGATAAGTTTATTGAGGATTCTTTGGTGGAGAAGGGTGTGAGGGAGGATGTGGGTAAGAACCTGACCTTAGATAAGCAAAAAATTACAAATGTTAATCCTTTTTTCTGAGGATTTATCCTATCTTGATGATGATAACACTTCTATGTTCAAGCTACTGTACATGGCCAGAGTTGGCACCACTTGTACCTTCAAACTTACTAAATGGGTGATGAAGGAGTGTAATAAGGTGAACATTAAAATCAGAGGCTTGAAGGAGAATTTGGCTAATTAGCCAAAAGGGTAGTCCTCGGATTTGCTCGTTGAGAGGATGGTGGATCTGGAATGTCCTTTTTTTAATTTCAATGTTGAGTGTAAAAGCCACCTTTGTGAGTTGGAGGGGAAGGTCAATGAAACTAATGAGGATATCAAAAAGCTCTTGCAAATTAGCCATATGTCTGTCAAAAATAGTGTGGATTCTCTCAAGGTACTCCTTGACAAAATCAGCCAGTTGCAAGAGGATCAAATGCATTTTGCTGAGATGTATGAGAAGGATTAGACTTCCAAGGGGAAGTGTAAGAAGAATGTCAAAGAGAAGGCTAAAGGCCCAAGCACTAGAATGAGGAGTAGTTTGAGGAAATATTTCAAAGAAGAAAAGCATGAATTTATGGATATGGTTAACTTGCACTACAATCAGGAGATTGAGGTGGCCAATACTGTAAAAAATCTAAAGTAATTCTCTTATTTTTGGATTGTTCTAGCTATTTTGTTTTGTAGTTTGTCTATTGTTTGTTGGTTGTTTTTTTGGCTATTAGTTGTTGCTAGTGCTTTAATTGATATTTTCTTTGCTTAGCAACATTTTGATGTAACTTGGTGTAAAGGGTTTCAAGTCCCTTCAAAACCTATTTTTCCATATAATTAAAACATTTATATTAATATTAATGAATTTAATATCAATATGTAGATTTAATGTTCATATTAGTGTTAATAGATTTAATATTAATATTTCTTTTTTCTTATTTATGTTAATCGAATATTAATTTAGTATTAGTTATGAGGAAATAATTAAATTATAATTTATCTGTATTCTCCATTCCTAACATTGCATTTCTTGTAATAGATTTAAGTATTAATCCTCTTTAGCAACCATTTCATTTGGTATAAATTACTTTCACCTAAATATTGTTTCCTTAAAAGAATAGCCAAAAAAAAGTCACGTGAGAATCTTTAGTTGGTTAAATTTAAAACTAAATTACTTGGGAGAGATTCATGGTAATGGGAGGGGGAATAAATCCCTTTAAGTTTTGTCAATTTTATCCTCAAGTAATATTCTTAGCCTAAAGTGAGATTAAAAGAAAAACATGACTTAGATTCCATAGTAGATATCTAAGGTGAGCCCAACAAACTATTAATAATTTCATTAATAAAGTTAGCTAAATATTAACAAGATTGATAAAATATTAATTAAGGTAAATGCGATTAAATTATTAATAATTTCATTAAAATAAAATATTATTTATTTTTGTTTATTTATTAATAATGATTCTATTAATCAACTTTAGTTTTAAAAAATGAGAAGTTAATATGTTTATGATTTCATTAATAAATTATAATTAAAAGTCCAAGAGTTTATTGATTTTTAATGATTTTTTAAATGAAATCAGTAAAATGATTTAATTCTAGGGAGGAGGATTTTTTTTTGAGAAATATTTTGATGAAATGTGTGTGTATGAAATCTTGGGGCTTAGAGCATTGTTTGGGATATGTCTTAAAGTTTAGATTTGCAAAATTATCATAAATTATTATTTGCAAATTGAAGTTATATCAAACAAAAGAGATAGTGAAATTAAAAATAGCATAGGTTAATACATAATGTACTTGTAAATTAATTATTGTCATTTAGTGTACCTCCTTGGGGGCCTTACAATATTGATTTAAGGAATTATTGAGAAACAAAAAAATTGTCTTAGAGGAGAACCATAGTTAGGGTTGATGTCAATATCTCAAAATATGAACCTCAACCTAATGTAAGTATGTTTTAAGATGATCATATAAATATTTTGCAAATAAGGCAGTATTAAGGTGGAGAAACCTAATATAAGGCGTTAAAGGTGAATTGTTATCAACATGTGACCCAATTAAGTTAGCCTCCATTTGAGAATAGATGAAACAGACTCATCATACTCACTTTACCTACACTCTCCTTGCCTTCTAGACAGCGTGCTTGTAGTGGTTTTCATACAAGCAATATCTCTAAGCGTGGAGGTTAGCTATCATGTTAGACATGATGTTGATAAGAATGTAATAAATCAAAAAAATAAGGAGTTGTGTTATGTCCATAGGTTAAATTTATGGGAATGACAAGAGTAACCTTTTGCAACAAAACTTACTTTGTACTTCTCAATACCTCCATCTAAACCAATCTTTTTCTTGAACACCCATTTTCAACCAACATATTTTTGTCCTGCAGGTAATGGTACAAGATCCCATGTATCATTCTTTTTCAAAGATGTCATTTCTTCATCCATAGAAATTTTCTAGGATTTTGCATCATTCATACCTAATGGCTCTTCTATAGATCTAGGTTCATCCATGTTAGTATTCAAAGCAAAAATAAAACTCCAATCATCAAGTGAATACCTTTCAGGTGGTTGTATATGCCTTGTAGACCAAGGAACAAGATTATTTGGGGTTCTTCCTCCTCTTTTGAAGATTTAGAGCTAGATGAGCTCTCCTCAACTTCTTTTCTATCATTCAACTTTCTCATGTGTAGAAGGAAATTGAATCATATCTTCATGTTTACTTTGTTCTAGTTGCATTGTAACATAAGAAGGCTTAGTTTCTCTAAAAATGACACTTCTACTATATATTAACTTTTGTGCAATAGGATCCCAAAGCTTGTATTCTTTCACACCATAATTGTATCTAAAGAAGATACATTTCACATCCTTGTTCTCCAAATTTGTTTGGTTCTCCTTTGGCACATGTGCATATGCCTTGCAACCAAAAACTGTAAGATGTCTCAATGAAGGATTGCAACCCAACCATGGCTCTATAGGCATCTTAACAACAAGAGTTGATGTAGGAGACTTGTTAATCAAGTAACAAGTAGAGACAATAGCTTCAACCCAAAACTTTTGTTCTAAGCCAACACCATTGAACATACTCTTATCCTTCTCCATCAATGTCTTGTTCATTCCTTTTGCAACTCCATTCTATTGTGGAGAATACAAAGTTGTCTTTTGTCTATGAATACCATAGTATTTACATAATCTATCAAAATCATTAGAACAAAATTCACCATTATTATCAGTCCTCAAAAAAAAAATTCAATTTGTAACTCAACCACTACTTTAAATTCTTTAAATCGGTTGAAAACTTTAGATTTACTCTTTAGAAAGTATACCCATGTCCTTATACTATAATCGTCAATCAATGAAACATAATATGTGGATTTACCAATTGAGGGAACATCTACAGGACCAAACACATTAGAATATAATAAGATCCAATATACCACAAGATTTATGAGAACTCGAGTAAAATTGAATGTGGTTTTGTTTTCCATAAATTCAATGCTCAGAAAAATCAAATTCAAGATTACAATCAAACAAAACTTCAACAAGGTTTTTATTATATGCCATGCAACCAAAAACTCTAAGATGTCTTAATGAAGGCTTGCAACCCGACCATGCCTCTATAGGCGTCTTATCAACAAGAGTTGATGTAGGAGACTTGTTAATCAAGTAACAAGCAATGGCAATAGCTTCAACCCAAAACCTTTGTTCTAAGCCAACACCATTGAACATACTCTTAGCCTTCTCCATCAATGTCTTGTTCATTCTTTTTGCAACTCCATTCTATTATAGAGAATACAGAGTTGTTTTTTGTCTATGAATACCACATTCTTTATAGAATCTATCAAAATCATTAGAACAAAATTCACCGTCATTATCGGTCCTCAATTTTTTTTTCAATTTGTAACTCAACCATTGCTTTAAATTCTTTAAATTGGCTAAAAACTTCAAATTTACTCTTTAGAAAGTATACCCATGTCCTTATACTATAATCATCAATCAATGAAACATAATATGTGGATTTAGCAATTGAGGGAACATATACAGGGCCAAACACATTAGAATATAATAAGATCCAATATACCACAAGATTTATGAGAATTCGAGTAAAACTGAACGTGGTTTTGTTTTCCATAAATTCAATGCTCACAAAAATCAAATTCAAGATTACAATCAAACAAAACTTCAACAAGGTTTTTATTTTTCAAGGTCCTTATACCCTTTTCTCCAATATGTCCAAGTATCTGGTGTCATAACATAGTTTTCTCTGCAATTAACTTTGATTCAAAATAAAGAACACCCTTGGGTACCCACAAACTTTGACAATCTACTGAAGGCGAAACCCTCGCCTCTTCCACATACTTGCTTTTCACATAAGTACTATTACACTCAATAGTGTATGCATCAAGCTTACATAATGTGTCATATTTGACACCTCTAGCAATCACCATAGCACCTCTAACCATCTTACATCCTATATCAAAAAATACTACATGTACACCCACATCTATTATTTTTCTCATAGATAATAGATTTCGTGCTAGTCTAGGGATATGCAACATACCATTAATCTTTTTTATTCTACCATTAAGAAACTTGATTTTAACTTTACAACAACCAACAATATTTAAATAAGAATCATCACCCAAGTACACCTTACCTCCATCAAATTCTTCATATTCAGAAAATCAATCTCTATTAAAGGTCATATGAAAAGATGCACCTAAGTCAATTAACCATGCATCACTATCTGCACGAGTCACCAAAGCTACAATGAATACATCACCATCTTCCTTCTTGGACTCATAATCAAAATCAAATCTCTTCTTTTCTTCTTTGTATTCCTTACGAACATGTCCAAGCTTACCGCAATTCCAACAAATAACTTTGGACTTTCCAAGAGATTTAGATCTCCCCTTGGACTTGGATTTGTCATGCTTCTCATTCTTCTTGCATTTTTCCTTAGGTCTTCCATGAACATTTAGGGCCTCCTTGGTAGTGATGGATACCTTTCTCCCCATCTCTTCAGAAAAAAGAACCCACCACATCTTCAGTCTTAAAATAATAGAAGTACTCCCAATAGCAAAGAACAAAGCAAGATTTGAAATTTCTCCTCCTCATCCATTTTGACACCAACTAATGCCAATTGAGCCACCAACATATTGGATGCTTCCAGGTGGTCTATGATTCATCCACCCTCTTCCATTCTCAAGGAATACAATTTCTTCCTCAAGAAAGTATTATTCACTAAAGATTTGGCTTGATACATCTTACCAAGTTTCTTTCATAGTTTTTGTGTAGGGGTCTCTTCATGGACATTAATTAAAATGGATTTTTCCAAGCATAGTCCAATTAGACCCTTGGCTTTACAGTCCATAACATCATATTGGGCATCCTGAGTAGGGTCTACAAGCCTTGAAACATTCTCATCAACAACATCCCACAGATCTTGATCTATCAATAGATCCTCCATCTTTAGCCTCCACATTTCAAAATTATTTTCAAAAAATTTATCCACCTCTATTCTCCATAATGAAATTTCCATATGAAAATTCCTACAACAATATCACAAAGTATCTTTTGCACAAGCTCCCACTCAAATCTAGATTAGTTCAAAAACCCCAACAACCCACTACTGAAACAAAAGGTGATAAAGATCTAATACCACTTGTAAGGAAGCTAATGTAGTGAAACAACTTCTTACACTAATCTTGAGAGGAGGATAATTTAAAAAATTTCAAATATTTAACATTTATAGAAACTTAAAAAATAATAAACATAAATATCATGCATAACACAACACAGTGATTTACGTGGGGAAAACCATTTTGGGAGAAAAAACCCCACACTCCAAAAGCCACCCAATATTTATTCAAAAATCACAAAGATTACATTATAATTGTAGAGCAAGGTTCTCATAGGAGTATCACCAACCATATATACAAAGACAACACGATTGCTATCAAACTCTCAAAATAGATCACCATCTACAATCATAATACAATGCCCTCATAAAATAAGGTTGCCTTCTAGGGAAAGACAAGTCAATAAAATATCCACCATTAGATCTAAAACCTAATAATTAAGGGTCTAGATTTACAATATATCATTTAACTAATGTATATCAACCATTTAAGAGTTTTCTAAAAAAGTTAACAAAAAATTATTTACATGCATTCCACTCCTCCCCTCCACCCCATGCTCCCATTATATATTACACCTATTGGTTTAACTATGAAATATATATATATATATATATATATATATATATATATATATATATATATATATATATATATCCTATCAACAATCAAATTTATATAATTGCAAGGTATGCATCCCTTGCATTGAAAATGTCGCCAACAACTCAATCAATAAGGGTAGCTTCTACAATAAGGTGTTTACTCGCTACTCAAGGACTTGATGCCTTGAGAGTGTCTAGTAATCCACTTAAGGCTTTAACCAATCCTACTAGGGGTGCAATATACCATGTGGGTACCTCCCCTTTCTGAATGGCACTATCGGTAAGGTACTTTTAGTTAGATCTTAGCTTTCACCTTAATCATTTATATAGTGGTCCAAGGGAAAATTGCTTTGGATCACCTTTGAGTTCTCCTTTTGGGATGTGTCTCATAGGTAGGCCCTATCTAAAAAGGGAATGATGACCACAAAAATTCAAAGATCCCAAAGTGTTTCTCGTCACCCAAGATCATCAAAAGATGTAAGGGGAGAGGATATACACTTGGCTTGCCAATCACGGTAGACATGGTAGAAAATTCATCACAACTAGATTTTAAAGCCCAAATAAAATGTTATAGATATCAAATCATGTTTTAGAGCTCCAATTTCAAATATTAGAGACTTCAAACACTCATACAAATACTGTAAATCAATTTGTTGTCATTGCAATTAGATTTTTAAGCCCAAATGAAATGTTGTAGATAGCAATTCGTGTTTTTAAAGCACCAAATTCAAATGTTGAGACTTAATACATCCATACAAACATTGTAAACCAATTTTTTTTTATTGCAATTAGATTTTTAAGCCCAAATGAAATATTGTAGATAGCAATTCATGTTTTTAAAGCACCAAATTCAAATGTTTGAGACTTCATACATCCATACAAACGTTGTAAACCAATTTTTTGTCATTGCAATTAGATTTTTAAGCCCAAATGAAATATTGTAGATAGCAATTCGTGTTTTTAAAGCACCAAATTCAAATGTTTGAGACTTAATGCATCCATACAAACGTTGTAAACCAATTTGTTGTCATTGCAATTAGATTTTTAAGCACAAATGAAATGTTGTAGATAGCAATTCATATTTTTAAAGCACCAAATTTAAATGTTAAAGAATTAAAACATCCATACAAATACTTGAAAATAAAATGATCTTGAAGATGGTTCTGCAAGCAAATGTGTTAGTAGTTTACATCTTTGCGAGTCTTAGACTATTTGTCAACCCTACAAGCAAACGATTAGTAGTTCAATGAAAGAAATGCCATCACGCTGCATGAGTTGCACCAACAACATCAAATAATCTCAAAACACAACAAATAGCAATTGTGATAGGGTTAGGTAAATTGAGAATCCAAGAAATTTTGACAAACTAAAGCAAACACAAGAAACAGGACAATAGTGGCTCTTTTACCTACGATAGCGGCTCTATAACTGGTACAATAGTAGTTATGTAAGATGATAGTGGTCGAGAAATAGGATGATAGTGGCTCTTTTCCTGACAATAGTGACTCTACAACAACAGTCAGTTAAAAACCTATCAACATAATAGATAAATGCGACTAGTTTTGACATTAGAGGCCAGATTTTAGGATGACCATAGTAGATAAATAGTATGATAGCAGCCTTTTGGACGATAACAGCTCTATTCCTACACAAAATATCAAAAAAGATGAAAGCAACTTGTTTCCTACAATTGCAACCAAAAAATATGACAATCGTGTTTGGATTTAAGACTAGAGTGACCCAGTTTGACAAAAGCGATTCTTGAAACAACCCAAAACCTGCAACTGATCACAACACTTGATGAAAACGTTAGAGTTAAGGACCTAAGTCCCACCGAGTGTGCCAAAATGTGTAATGGGAATATGGATCATAGATTAGTAAAAATGAATGAATTCAAATCAATTCAAAACAAGATAACAAGACCCACTTACCCATGAAATGTAATTACAAAGCTTAAGAATCCAAACAAGCAATGTTAGCATAAACAAATGAAACACATGATTAATTCAAAAACTACAATCATACCATCCCATGGTTGAGTGTATTTGTGTTGAAGATGGATGTTGGATTGCTTGATTTCAACAAAAAGCCTCCATGATTGCAAAAATATTGGTAAGAAGATGATCTAAAATGCAAGGATATGTTTTCTTAATTTGCTTCAATAATCAATCTGACATTACCTTTCCACAAATTCTCTAGATCTCATTATGAGAGGGAAGAGGGTTATTTTATAGATTCGTGAGTTTCAGATGAACTATCGGGATTCAACAATGAAAGATCGGGATCAACGGTCGAAGTCTGTTAAGAGGAATAGATTGATTAGTTAACTAATCTAATTAATCCAATCGAGGGAAATGATTGGAAAATCAGTGGGATTAGATTTAATAATTATTGGGATTGCAGTAATTGGTAGAATTATAAAATTAGATAAAGTAATCAGTGGGCATGATTTTTTCAATCAGAATATGTGAGGATGATTAATTAATTAATCTTGAGAGGAATGTGCAAGATGTATTTGATTTAATAAATAAAAGTTTATTTATTAATAGACTATGTTGAGTGAATTTGGGGAAATTGAATAATTGATATAATTATTTTATTTGGAAGAGAGAAAGTAAATTAATTAAATAATTAATTATAACTATTTAATTAAATTAGAAGAATAGTAACATTAGAGACATAATTAAATACTTAGTGTTTATTTAATTAATCAGGAGGAATAAGAAATATTAGTGATGTCATAGTGAATTAATTAAATAATTCAAGATTATTTAATTAATAGAGGAATAAGGTTAAATCGGTGATGAATTAATTAAACAATTCTAGATTATTTAATTAATAGAGGGAAATAGGGTTAAATGATGGAAATGATGTTAAATGATGCCAATAATGGAAAAATACAGTTTTAGGATGTTTTATATGCATTAATCCATTTTACATGTCTACAACTACAAGTATATTTTTCAAACCAAATACCATTACTATATACGTATAAGAACTCCATTTGATTGTAAATGTAGCTTTTGGCTGATCTTCTTCCCTTATTTTCACTTGGTGATAGCTAGAGAATCCATTGGTAAATGAATAGATCTCTCTTCCAACAACTGATTCTAATATTTCTTCAGTGAAAGGTGTAGGGAAGGGGTCATGTATGCAAGCTTTATTAAGTTCCTTGAAATAAACACATATACTCACCTCTCCCATCTTTTTATTTTGCATGACCATAGGGCTTATCCATTTTGCATCCTCTACAAGTTTAATTACTCTTGTATCAAGCATTTTATCTAGCTCAGCTTTGACTTTCTTTTTCATATTTGGATTAAGTCTATAAGGTCTCTTCCTTACTAGTTTAGCCCCTTCTTTTAGTTATATCTTCATTACACCTACCTCTTCTTTTATCGCTTTTAAATTTGTAAATATCCTTGAGAATAGTTCTTCAAATTCTTACAAGATCTCTACAACTTGTTCCACTACTTTATCATCCCAATAATCTCCTAACTTTGCAAGTTTAGGGTCCCCTTGGCAATATTTTCTTCCCCGACCTTAATTAGTTGATTGTAATATTTGTGTTTAGATTTGGTAGGGGATTCTAGTTCTCTTTCCTCTTGGTTGACTTCTATATCCATGTTTATGTGTATCATCATGTTCTTATTGTGTCATGCAACATATTCTTCCATTGAACATTGGTTCCTTGTTCAACCATTAAATATATTTTCATATCCCCTATATCTATGGTGGTGGGGAAACAGGTTGTGGTACCATGACTTCATTATTTGTGTCTAGTCTAAATATTATTTCTTTCATTTTAATTAAGGTGGTATGTACATGTTTATCCTAATTACAAAAAGAAAAGGTGTGTAGGAAATCCATTTTAAGATCCATCCAAAATTTAGTTTCTGCTCTTCTTTCTTGTTTTATATACCATGTTTGGGTAACTAGTGTGAGTGTTCAGTAAAATAGTTGAATGTATAATCATTCATCATACTTGTTCCTTATTTCCCACCTTTCAATACAAGTGTTTAAGTGATCCTTTGGTAAGATATCTCCATTATACTTTGGTATATCCCTGTATTCCCCTTACTCTGGTAAGTATCTTGTTTTTTTTTAGATTTTAAATATCTCCCATTTTGTAAGTTTAGCCTTAGGTGTATTTTGTCATCTTGTGGTGTTATAAATAAGTGTGTGTTGTAATATGTCAAGCCTTAGCTCTTTATTATTAAATATTTGTTCTATTTGTGTAATGTATAATAGTAAGTCTCCTATGCTTGAATACTTAAGGAGTTTAATATGTGAAATTCCTTGTGATATGTGGTTTATATAGCAGTATATTTTAGCTATGTTATCCTCATAATCACCGAAGTTATCACAAGCATTATGTTGTGTATTATTTATATATGTAGTAGAATGTGAAACATCCTCCAGTAACCTCCTTATCATAAATATCCTTTGGAATCCAGTAATCCTTTGAGAGTGAAGTTTTGGTTCTTACTACATCCATGCACCCAAGACCTCTTTGTTTTCTGTGTTGTAAATACTACTCTCTATTTTGACTTCCGCTTCTAAGTTTGGTTTTTCAAAAGTTTCATTTGGGGGTAATCTTGATATTGTGTAAAAAAAATTATTGTCAAAGTTGTGATAGTCTTATGTATTTACTTCATCTATGTAAGAGTCATCTAGAATTTTCCCTAGGAGAATGTGAAGTATTTTATCTCCATCTGTAAATGATAGTTCTTCTTTTCTTGAGTCTATAATGTCATTTGTGTTGACAAACCACCTTATTCCAAGCAATGTGTTAAATGAATAAAAAGTTTCTTTGATGGAAATTGCCTCAAATTTTATGATTTTTCTTACTCCCATCACACTTTCTTTTACTAGCTCCATGACCCTACGGGTTCTATCTTGGTACCATCCTCTTGGCTAATGTTTTAGGGTGTTTTTTCAAGTTTTGGCTTCCTTAGTTATTCACAAACTCTTTTAGGGAGCATATTTATGTCAACTCCTAAATCTACCATCATATTTTTAAGTTTCTTATGATTTATGTTAACAATAATCATGATGGGCCTGGTTTTCCATTGCTTGTCATTCATATTGATCTTATCTATTGTGATTGAGTTTGTTGTGTGTTCCAAAATTTTCAAAACTATTTTAGTTTGTCTAATGGGTTAGAGTGTTTCAAATTTTAATATTCCTACCTCTTTCGTAGAGAAGTAGTCATTTTGTTCTACTTATTTATGTTGTTCCTCAATAACAATTATGTTTGAGTTATTTTAATATTCCTACCTCTTTCGTAGAGAAGTAGTCATTTTGTTCTACTTATTTATGTTGTTCCTCAATAACAATTATGTTTGTTTGTTCTACTATTCAATCATAATGTTGTTTGGTTGGGTGGAATTCTTATTCATCCATAGTTATTTCTTCCTCAATGGTTGTGTATCCTTCATTTGCAGTATTTTTTCCTTATCTGGTAACCACTACTACCTTTTTTTTCTTCTTGTTGCTTTCTTTTGTGTGGATCTGATAACCATATCCATAGCTACTAGTCTCGGTAGTCTCAAAGTCAATCCACTTCTCTTTTTGGCATCTCCTAGTTGTTTGATTTAGTTTTTTTGGTACTCTTCTTAAAAAATTTGCTCCTCTTGATGTATTTAGGTTTTATAGTTTATCACTTTTGGATTGTGGTGAAAAAATTTTATAATATGTTTGTACTTTGTCACAATTGAATAAATCATGCTCACTACTTCTACAAAATCCACATTACTTCTTTTTATCTCCCTAACATTTAGTTGTGAAGTGACCTTGCTTTCCACAATGGAAGTAGGTGGCATCTTTCCACCATCTTCTTCCTCTACCTCAGCCTCTATCTCCTTTGAATTGGCCTATATCACTATATTGTCCTTGATTTTGTTAATTTTGCAAGGTATTTATATTTCTCTGGTTTTTCCACTTTGGTTCTTTATATCCATGGTCTTCTAGATAAAGTGGTCTTTCCACCAATCCTTTTACATATGTCATTCCTCTTTCCTCATTATAATTTCCTAGATTTGGCTCCTCTCTTAATTGAAATAATTGAGATGGGAAATATTTTATTTCATGTTCATCCCATTCACCGTAGACTCCACAATAGACTAAGTTAATATTTTTAGGTAATGCTTTTAGGTCTACCTTTAATGCATTCACCTTATTTTATCCTATTTATTTTGGCCATTTATTCCTCAAGTGACCTTCTTGAGCATAATATGTACACTATATGTTGGGTCTTTGTGGAAGGGTGTCTTGTTTCATCATAATTTCTTGTTTGAATCTTAGTTGCTCAATTTCCAATTGTAATCTTTCCATTTATTTGGTCTCTTTCTCTTTCTCAATTTTCCTCCAAGATTGGTTTTTTATCTAGTAGGCCAAAGTTACTAATTTCAGGTGTGTATTGAAGTTCCTACCATCTAGCGCCATTCTAATTTTTTTATGTTACTTTGGATATAAACCATTCAATTTTCTATTTTTTAGTAAATATTTCTTCCAATCTCCTTGTTGTTTCTTTGAATCTCTTATCAAATTTTGTTATAATTTCATCTTCCTTTTGTGTGATTTCTCTTAGTTTACTTACCCCTTATGTGGGTAATTCTTGGGATTCAAAATTTGCTAGGAATTCTCATTTTACTATGTCCCATTCCTTATTGTTTGTGGGATAAGTATTGTGATACCATTTTAGGGTATCACTTCATAAGGTGCCAATGAAATTGAACAATTTAGTGTTGTCCCTAGTTTTTTTTTTTGCCACATCGATTCTTGGATAAAGATATCTTCTAGAGCTTCAATGGTGTCTTTTCCAAAGATGGGTAACTTCCTAGAGGTATTCATGTCCTCATATTATTTACAGTCACTATTTGTATCTCCCAAGTTGATATTAAAGTAGTGTGTCCCTAGGGTTACTATCTTATTTTCCTCACCTCTCTCTACTGTCTCTTGATCACCTAATGTATGATCTATAGATTCTATGGAATTCTTCTTTATTTTAATGATATTAAGGGTGACTCCTAGTCCAAGGTTTGTGTCTGTTCAAAATATATTTTCATCCTTAGAGATGTAATTTTGTTGGTAAATGACATTTGATTAGCTAATGGTGTCATCTCATTACATTCTTTTAAATGCATAGGGTACAATTTATTTCCTACCACATTCTCTCCTCATATTTTCAAAACACTTCCACTCACCAACTCATCTAAGTATTCCACATCAATTGTTATTGTTCAAAGATATAGGAGCAACCACTGGTAACCAATCCTCATCTATCCTTAAATGAATGTTTTCCCAATCTAGATAAGTAGTTGATGTTCTAGTTATGGGTGTTGGCATAATTTTTGTAACTTATTTCTCTAAATTCTTTTTAGTTTTTTCCATAATCCTTGATTTATCCTTCTATTTTTTGTCTAATTTGGCTTAACCTATCTATAATAAATCTTCCTATATGTGGTATCTCCTTCCTTCTATATTTGGCTACACCTACAATGGTGTTCTTAGCAACACCCTCAATGACATCCTTATTCTCTTCCTTCATAATCTCTACCGCTAAATCGTTGGCTTGTTCCCTTTTTATTATTATTTTATGCTTTCATTCTTTTGCAATACCTTTCCTATCAATATTGGATTTATTTAAACCTTCTTTCTTTTATATTCATCTCCATTGCTAAATTATTTCAATATTCTCTCTTCTTCTCTTGTTATCTCCTTTTTTCATGGGTATTTTTTATATGGATCTGCATTAATCCTTATAAATCTTATGGTTATTTGAATATTTAAACAATTACATATTTTCAAGGATCTTTTCAGATCTCTTCCTCCTTCCCATTTTTTATCCCTTAAGTTCCTACCCCCCTCTCACAAGGCTGGTACCTAAGGGTTTTGTTTTTATATTTTTAAGAACTTTTTTCTTTTGACTGATTGTTGTTAACTATTCTCTTTTCTTCCACTACCACTTATTTTTCTACCTATATTTTCTTCACTATTCTCTCTAGGGTACCAGAAATAGAACCAATGTTGACAAGAGGAAAAGGGGGATTACAATCTAGAGAGTTGTACCCTAATATCCTTTATGTAGTTTGTTTATACCCTAGAGGATACGGTGAGAGAAAAGAGTAATTGTGAAAGGGAATACTATATCTAAATGTATTCCACATGTAACTTAAATAAGAATCATATTCATTAATAGCACATGTATATTGATCAATCCTTATATCTCCTTATATATTATCATATATTAGTTGCAATAGCAGGTCTTACTCTTTTCTTTGTATCATAATTCTCTTCTTACTAATCTTCTTTCTATTACATGCATACATTTATACATTGTCTCTTAGAGAGACATGACCCTTATAGGGTACCTCTTACTTAGCCTCCTATGTTGGTCTTAGGTTATGCAAGTCCTATGCTTTAGCTTGCAATAGGTTTTGGTGTTGTTTTGTGACCCTTCCAACACCCACATATCTTGCAACTAGTTTGGAAAATTTACCAAAATTTATTAAGCTCTTTTAGGGCTTGAATCTTAAGAGTACTTTATCTCCACTAATAATAGTCATGAAATACACTAGACATCAACATAACTTTTTTCCTATAATTTTCTTCTACTAATCTCTTTCTTATTAGTTTGATTTGCTCCTCCATTTCTATTAGCATCTATGGCACAAGGCTAATCATATCTTCTAGAATATCCCAACTAATAGGAGTTCAACACTTTTTTCCATATAATGCTTCAAAAGGAGTCATTTAATCACATCATGATACAAATTATAATAAGAAAACTCAACCAATGGTAGGTACTCCCCCCTTTTATATTGTTGAACCATGTAGTACATCCTCAACAAATCCTCCAACACTTTATTTACTCTTTTTGTTTGACCATTTGTCTTCGGATGGTAAAAAAACTTATGTTTAGTTGAGTTCTTAGCACTAAAAATAAGGTTTTCCAAAACCTTGAAGTCATCTGCGCATCTCTATTTGAGATTATTTTCTCAAGAACTCCATGCAATTTGAATATTTATTGCATATATTTTCTTACTCTGATAGGTGCTCCATCCATAAGATTTCTTGGAGTAAAATGAGCTACCTTTGTGAGCTTGTCTACTAATACAAGAATTGCATCATGTCAATTTCTCGACATGGGTAATCCTTGAACTAATTACATGCTAATCACTTTCCATTTCCATTCGGTAACTTTATGGGGGTACAAAAATTATTCCAATTGTTGATGTTAGACCTTGAATTATTGACATTATAGACATCTTGATATAAATATTGCAACATCTTATTGCATTCCCTTCCAAAAATAAAGCAGTTTTACATCCACTAAATTTTTTGTTACTCTTGGGTTACTAGAATATGGAGCATAATGTGCCTATCTTAACACAATATTTCTTAGATCATTATGATCTAGAACATATAATTCATCCTTGTATCTCAATACTCCATTAGACTCAAAAATATATCTCTCATACTTGGCATCCTAGTGATTCTTTAAAAAAAATTCTTGACTTGCTTATAAAATTCATATTATGAAGAATTCCTTACTACCTGATCTCAAAAATTATTTTGAAATGATACCATCGTTGTAATGTGCTTTCTGTGACTTAGCGCATCGACAACTCAATTTTCCTTCCCTTTTAGTTAACTTATTTCAAAATCATAATCTGATAATAGCTCCAACCATCATCTTTGTCAAGCATTGAGATTTGGTTGGATGAAATTATACTTGAGACCTTGATTATCTGATTTAACCTGTAACTACTTTCCCAAAAATTAGTGTCTCCATACTCGGATAGCATGCACAATTGCTACTAACTCCAAATTGTGAGAAGCATAATTTTCCTCATATTGTCACAATTGTCTAGATTCATATGCTACTACTTATCCATCTTACATAAGTACACCACCTAAACCTTTACCTGAAGCATCTATAACAACTATAAAATGATCTTCAATATATGGTACTCTAAGAATTGGTGCAAAATTCAACTTGTCTTAAGGATATGGAAGGTATCTTCACCCTTTTCTAACCATTCAAGCCACTTTACTTTTCTTTGAAGTGAAGTGATAGGGTTTGAAATCTTTAAAAATTTCAAAAATAACTTCCTATAATACCTATCCAAACCCATAAAACTATGCACTTCATGTACATTCTTAGGTATAATCTATTCCAAGATAGCATTAATCTTTGAAGGATCTACCACAATTCCTTTTGCATAAATGATATGACCTAGATATTCAATTATTTTTGAAATAAGGTGCACTTTGATATATTTTCATACAATTTATGTTCCCTTAATAGTTGTAGGAAAAATCTCAAATGTTTAATATTATCTTCTCCATTCTTATAATATATTAAAATATCAATTGAGAATACAAGTAAAAACTTTTCTAGATAGTCTCTCAAGGCATTATTCATCAATTTTATGAATGTTGTAGGTTCCTTAGTTAAACCAAAAGGTAAAATAGTGAATTCATAATGCACATAAGGTGTCTTAAAGGTTTTTTATGGATGTATTAATCCTTCAATCTAAATTGATGGTATCTTGATCTTAGATCAATTTTTGAAAAGATAGTCATGCCATGGATTTGATAAAAATAAATCGATTCACTTGATAAGGGGAAGTTATTCTTTATTTTTTCTTTGTTAAGAATATGATAGTCTATACATAAGCACAATGTTTTATCCTTCTTTTTGATGAAAAATAATAGGTGCTCCCCAAGGTGATACACTGGGTCAAATCAAACCTTTTGAAGCAAATCTTGCAACTGGGATTTTAGCTACATCAACTTTGTTGTGGTCATATGATTGGGTACTTTGGAAATAGGTTTTGAACTTGGTACTATATCAATTGCAAAAATAAAGGCTCTTTGAAGGTAGCTCTAGTAGTTCATCAAGATAAAAAAAATTAGAACTCATAAAGGAATGAATAATCTCAAATAGACAGTTCCTCAAATTTCTCTAGTGATTCCTCTTTAGCTTCATACAATTTCTAAAAGTGATAGAAGAATAGGTATTGAAAAACAATTGACTCTTTAAACTCTTATATTTTCTCCATCTTAACTGCAAACATCTAACACCCTTTTCTTCTAGCTCTTTTTAGTTGCATTGCAGAAATCTATCTGATCTTAAACTTATGTCAAGTGACTTGAATTAAAGTAGGGTTTCCAAAATCATCTAGACACTCAAATATTTTGTCAAAATAGACTAATTTTTCTCTATGATTCCTTATCCAATTCATTCCTAGGATGACATCATATGACCCCAAAGGAGCTATGTAATTTTCACTTCTACTAAAAAATATGGTAACCTCACTTCAACTTTGAACAAACATTGCTCTACCTGAGCTCTTGAATGGTTTGCATATTCTAATGACCAAGGTTTAGCCATATAACTAGCCTATCTTGGAATTATTTTTTAGTAAACTAGGAGTTATAAAAATTTCAATTGCATCAGTGTCTATGAAAATGGAGATAGATATTTCAAATAAAATACCTATAGTCTCAATTAGTGTAATTTGATATTCCTCTAGTTGATTATTCATAGTTGCATGGATCCTTTGTTGGAATGTTTCTTGTTGAGATAGTAGATAATAGCTTTGGTATTGGTTCGATTGACTTTTATGCAAGTAAAAATTCACATAATTATCTCCTCCATGGTTGAAACATCTAACAAGAGGTCCTTTCTTCTCTTGGGACAATCATTCTTGGAATTATCTCTTTTTTTAAAGTCCTTATTTTCTTTTCCATTTTGGGAGTCATTTCTATTGTTTCCAGGTCCTTTCCCATTTGACTTAGGTTTTTTGTTTTGAATTTAATTCTTCTTATTGAAGGATGTCAATGATTTGGACCATCCAAGCTCATTCCTAATCTTATCTTGATAATGTGATTTAGAATTTAATTTTTTGCTCCTAATTAATTACCTTTTTGAAATCCTGGTCCAAGGTGGTTGGACCATGAACACCTATTTTACCTCCAATTTTGGCCATCAGATCCATGATGAATTTCCTTATTCAAAATTGTTCATCATGTTTATATTGTGGTACATACATCAATAGTTTGGTGAACTTCCCCCAACACTCTAATATTGACATGTATCCCTAATGTATATTTTGGAAATCAATCAGTTATTTATCAAAGTATAATTGAGGTAACCACCTTTGTCTAGTAATGACCACAAATTGGTCCCATTTAAGACTCAAGGAACTTAACTCCAATTCGATCTTCTTATACATCCACCAAGTGGATGCTTCATAGGCTCCCCAAACTTATTTAGTTATATTTGAGTGATTTCTAATTTCAAAGTACTTTTCCATGTTAGTGAGCCATGCTTCGACTCCATCTCTTGGGTAAAAGTACAAAGTTGTGTCACACTTTTATAAAGGAAATGGCCAACATTGATCCAAATTTTAAACTTGAATCACTAGAAAGTGGCATATATGTTTTGCATTTTGAAATGACATAAACTAATAAAATGTTTATAGTTTAGTATAATTTATGTTTGTATTTTTTGACAAAATTAAAAATTTATTTGAATATACATTTTTATAAATTAGCACTATAATTTAGTTGTTGATAAAATGCTAAAAATGATGTTACATGAGACGTCAAACTTTATATAGTAAATTTTCTTTTTTTTCCTTCAAATTTTTTGTGTATATTTATAACTTGAAACTTTAGGGAATGTATATTTTTTTTTTGCAATTTTAATAAATATATATTTTTAAATAAATATTTAAATGTATGTGTATTAAAAAACAGTTGTTTTCATTACATATTTTTGTAAACAAAATGGCACGCAAAGAAGCAAAGCAGACACAAGAAAGAGCTAGGTTGAGGTTTGAAGGAGTGAATCAAGGTGCACTAGGAGACTAGAAGACACAACAACAGGAAGACATTGAAGGTATATAGAGGCAAGGAAGATGGGCTTGGGATGCAGAGGAAGAAATCCATATGGATCAAATACATAACTAGGCAAATAATGAACATTGGAGAAATATGAATGGTCAAGGGTAGAGAAGAGGACTCCCAAAGGGATATGGATAGAGAGGGAAGCAACAGTATGAAAATTTAGAATTTTGAAGGCTGAGGCAACAAGGCCAAATACACAAGAGCAAGAACCGTTTTAGAAGAGGTGGTGGTGAAATGGGAGGTGGATGAAACCATAGATGGGGTCGAAATCATGGGAGGAATGGCTGGCGAGATTGAAATATACATCAAGACACTAGAGCCATGCCTAGAGGTACAAATGATGCCAAACTTTGGTGCGAACAAGAGAATAGACACGGATCAGATCTAGGAAAAAATCTCAAGAAAATATTAGTGTTGTGCCTGGTAAGGCTTCAAACGAAGACATTGAGGTTGGAGAACATAGGTATTGTGGCCAAATGATATGGCAAAGAACTCAATTGGGAGAGCTTAAAAAAGTGGTGGCATGGAAAATGGGGGGAAGAATTAAAATTCAAATCTTTAGCAAATGGATTTTTTGTGGTGGTGTGTCCAACATTGGACATCAGGGAGGAAATTATAAAAGGAATATGGGTAATGGATGGTTGTGTTTTTTACATTCAACGGTGGAAGGCCAGTTTTGATCCCTTGAATTATCAGTTGGAGGTAGCACAAGACTAGTACAAGCTCCCCAACCTTCCATTGGAATATTGGGAACCAAATATCTTGGAAGAAATTGGAAACATTTTGGGCACTTATTTGTGTTTAGAAGAGAGATTGGATCTAGATAGATTCCATACACATGTTAGGATCTATGTTGAAAATGACCCCAATACATCTATTTTTAAAGAGATTGAGCTAATTTCATACAATGAAAAATGGGTGCAAGCCCTAATTGAGGACTCAAGTACTACCAACTCTTTGGTTAAACCTTTGGGTTCATGCCTTACTGATAGACCCCCAAGAATGGGGGTGCAAAGTTGCGCCTTCTAATCCATCAACCAAAACATTGCATCAAACAAAGCAAGTTTGAATCCCAATCAAGATCAAAAAAGAAATTCTCAGACAAAGAAGAGGGTTGTTCCAAATGAACATAAAAAAGGGGTAAGTTTGGGTGAAAATTCGGATGGCCCTAGAGATCAAGGGCAAGAATTGAATATGAAAATTTTAGAGGCCATTGATTTGTCAGGTAACAACATCAAGGAAATAGAACAAAAATCCCTCATTGAGGTGGGAAATGAATTGGTAGAACTGGCTAAGGTAGCCAAGTGTGGATCCCAAAACCTTGAACCAAAAAATTTGTTTGAAGGGTGGATTGATGGGCCTAACCTAGAAGAAGAAGAGTTCATCATGGAAGCTATAGAAAACTCTTAGAAATCCTACAAAAGGCAAAACTTAACCTCTGTGGACCATAATGAGTCTAAAAAATTAGGGATTAGACAGAAGGAGTCTCTCAAAGCCTTGCCAAATTATGGAGAATGTAAGAAAAGAGGTTGCATCCCTAATTAGGAGAAATTGAAATGGTATAGAGAAGCCAATGGTCAGTTGAAAATCAATGAAATGTTGAAAGTAGGGAAGAGTGAGGCTCTTCTTGAAAAATGAAAATCTTAACATGGAATGTTAGGGGTTTAATGCTCCTAACAAGCGGTGCTTGATTAGGCACCCTTTGGATTTGCTTCAGGTGGATATATGTTTACTCTAGGAAACAAAGCTTGGGAAACAGAAAAAGGTAAATTTTGGTAGAAAATTGAAGTAATGGTGAGTGTGTGGTGTTAACATGGAAGGACCTTTTGGTGGTTTGCTAATTTTGTGTAGACCTCAAAATGTGTTATTAGAAGAAGTTGCAAGGAACAAGCACTTGTTTTCTTGTAAGGTAAGAAGTCTTGTGATGAAGTAGACAACTACTACTCATAAACTCACAATGCAACATACCCCTGCTGCAATAAAGAGCAACTCATGAAACCCAAAAAAATGCAAAACATAACTAATTTTTTATTACATTCAGATAGCTTGAGACAGTTACATAAATTGTTCAAAACATTATGGATTCAAATCTACATAAACTACTCTCCCTATAGCTTATTGTTTCTACTCAAACTCCCCATGTAGCTTTATCTTCTTACTGTAATAAACCTCTTCATACAGCCCCACCAATTTTTCTATGCCTCTTCCTTGAACTCCATGTTGCACTCTACACTTTTACCCCACTCTTTTTCCTCTCTTTGTTGTTGATTTTCTAATCTTCTAAAACCCCTCACACTTTATCTATCTAGGTGCTTCCTCATTTTTTTGAGTATTCTAAAAAGGTTTATAAGTTTTGTGCAACTCCTCAACTTTCTAGAAAATTTTGAAATTCTTGATTTTGATCTGACATGAGGAAGTTATTGCTATTTTATTGAGACTAGGTTGCACAGTTATGACCCTGAGCCATCTTCCTCTTCCCAAAAAATGTCATTCAACATCTAAAATTCTCATTAATCCTTTTTGGGCGTGGGAATCATGCAATCAACCCCTCTTCAATGTTCTCCCAACAATTTTTTTAAAATTTTCCCAAAATGACCTCCACTATCTTATTCCAACACCTCCACTCCCAGGCACCAAGAATTACCTACAATGATTGAATTCTCCGCTCTCCTTTATTCCCAAGAGTTACAAATAATAAATTAAAATCAATTTACATAGTCTTGAGCATAGGACTTTGGCTTCCAAGCACTAATTTTTAATTTTCAAAACTTGCAACAACATTGCAATTTAACTTCAAGGCATATTAATGATTTATTAAAAGATGTCCCATAAGAAAGAGCTGAAGATGAGACACAAGCCTACAAAACCAACAACATACCAAAAATCAAGAAAATAAAATAAATTTATTTTTGGGTGTGCAAGATTGCTTGGTACCCGTGGATGCTCCTACATCATCTTGTCTCTAATCTCAATTTGCATAGTTTGAATTTTTACCATTGATCTTGACTTTATCGCCAAGCATGTCCACATTTCATCATAGTGTTCATCACTTTATTCACAAACATTTTCATGTTTCAAGTTTCAACCATTGTCCTTACCCTTTACCATCTACCATATTTTAACTTAAGCCACAACCATCCCTTCAATCTCTGAAACCTTCATGATTTTCCTAATTCTTGATTCATCAGTCATCAGGCTTCACAATTACCATTTATCTCTTTCCTCACTTCTCAATAAGGCATTAAGTCCTCCTTTCGAGTTGTAAACCCTGGAGCCTTTTAGGTGTCGATGTTCGAGCTTTGCACATTTTCATTCCTTCATTTCTTTATAATAAGGCATAAGCCTTCACACTAATATCTAATGCCCAACTTGTATTGACCTTCAAACTTTCTCCATACTTCTTACTTAACTTTATGTTAAGGCATAAGCCTTAATGTCAAATTTTGATGCCCGACACCTTTCAAACTTCACCCTTTTTTACTTCATTTCTTTAAGGAATTCGGTATAAAGTATGACCAAAGCACGAAGTACAACACCTTTTAGACTTAGCTCAAGATAGACTAAATCCATCTTTTCTAGCAAGTGATATAAGACAAGCCTGAAGCTCGAAGTCTGAAACAATGCTAACTTAAAATTTCTAGCATGCGGTATAAGGAAATTTTGAAGCTCGAAGTTTGAACATCATGTAACTCTTCAAGACTTTCATTGCAACTAGAAAAAAACTTGTTGATATAATCCATAGACATAAATGATCAACATGATTACCCATTGACATAAATGAAAACACTTCCAACAATTTAAACCCTGACCTTAACCTTAACCCTAATTGTATATTTAACCCTAACCCTAATCCTAAATCTAATGGAACCTTAATCTTAACCCTAACTATAACCCTAATTAAACTATAAGCTTAATTGTAACCTTAATTGAACCCTAACCCTAGTTAAACCTTAACTGTAATTGTAGTTCCCTAACTCTAACCCTTATTATAATTATAAATAAATCCTAACCCTAACTATAAACATAACAAAAATTGAACCCTAAGGCTAACCCTAACCCTAATTGAACCCTCAACCTAACCCTAATTGAATCCCAATGCTAACTTTAATTATAACCCTAACCCTAATCATAATCATAACTCAAACCCTTACTCTAAACCTAACGCTAATCATAACTGCAATTGAATCCTAACCTTAACCCTAATTCTATATCTAACCCTAAACTTGATCTTAAATCTAATTCTACCCTAATCCTAAACCTAACACTAACCCTAATTGAACTCTAATCATAGCCTTAATTCTAATTGGTGCCTAATCAAAATTGAATGCTAAGTTACCCTAACCCTAACCTTAGTAGAATTAGTGTTAGTGATAGACTTAGTGTTATGTTAGAATTAAAGTTAGGGATAGGCTTAGAACTAGTGTTAGTGTTAGAATTAGTGTTGGCGTTAGAATTAATGTTAGTGTTAAAATTAGTGTTACTATTAGAGTTTTATATATAATTATTGTAGTGTTGAAAAATGTACACCTCTACTTTTCACTCTATGTTTGGGTCCCTTAATTTAATTGGACTTAATTAAGCCTCTAATTGGCCCAATTATGCATTTAAAAGCCTAATTAATCTCATTTTCTAAAAGGGTAACTTGTATTAAACAATTGCAAACATTAATTAAATTGCCTTGGAAATTGAGTTCCCTAAATTTAGGTCCTAGGACCCATTTGTCCAAGGGTGAATGGGTCCCCCTTAAGTTTAGGATCTATATTTTTAATATGTTTTTGGTGACATTTTTGTGATTGAAATTCAAATTACAATTTTCAGCTTTTGAATTTTAATTGTTGAGAAATTAGAAAATCACTTATAAATACAGTCTTTTTATCAACTCAAATAATCCAACATTAAGGAAAATTTCACAAGAGCTAAAATTATTGTCAAAGGTGTTCAAGAGAAAATTTACTAGTCTTCTACAACAACATTCAAGATCTCAAGCATCATGTCAAAGTTATTTACATCCATGCATGTTTTTGGAGCTAACATTATGATGTAGGGTTCAAGCATTCAAGCATCAAGATAAACATCCAATCAAGCCATTTCATGCAAGATCAAGACCTTAGAGAGATGTGGTAGAATTTAGTCCTCTAAGGATCTCCATTCAAGGGTTTGGTGAGTTGCAACAAGCTAGTGTTCATTCACCATTCCTTCCATTCATGTTTCATTTCATTTCAAGGTTTAATTAGCAAAATGGGGTTTGAACAAGGAAAACCCCCATTCACCAAAAATAAATAAATTTTCCCTCTCTTGATATGTGTAGATTTACAAGTGAAAAGGGATTGAAGATTGATCAAAAGTGCAATTTTGTAAAGTTGTCAAAGTTGTCAAGCCATGGAATCTCACTTGCAGAATTTATTTTCAACTTTCCAACAGTGAGATCTAGAGGAATTGGGAGTGTAGACTTAGGAGCAAAGGATTGTGAAAAAAAAATTTAGATCCCTGTAGCAAGACCTGTTGGGAATAGGATGTCATTTACTTAAAATCCTAAATATATTTCATGTTCTCCTAAGTCCTTGGAAAGTGTTCCCCAACACTAGAATTATAAAGAGATTAAATTCAAATGAAATGAACAAGTAAATTGAATTTGTAATTATTTCTAAATGATAGGAACATGTGGGGATGCCCAAGAAGAGCTCCTACAAAATAGGAGCACATGGGGTGCCCACATGGAAGGTGGAACCCACCTTGCTTAAGTTAACTAATTGGAAGATATTTAACACTTCAGTAATGCATGTAAAGATCCTAGAAGTTAGGAATTGATATTTATATGAGTGGAGTTTAGTTCAATTCAATTCAGTTTAGTATCAATTTAGTTCAGTTCAGTTCAATTTAGTTATGGTTCAGTTATCTTTAGTTGCATGTTAGTTGAATTTAGTTGACTTGAGTTGCATGACTAATAACTTCAATTACATGACAGATAATAGCTGATACATTCAGTTAAGTGGGGATGATCAAACATGCATCATGTTTGCATGAATTGATGGAGAGATATGTTTCAATTAACAAAGATTGACTTGGACCCACCTTGAGCACCCATGTTGGCATCTTGGAGTTAACACCTTTTGCATGAGAAGATATTTACAAGGTTGAGTTAACTAGGCCCATTCTTGGGTGCCAACTTTGAGGAGAACCTTGGAAGATATTTTCTTAACCTACAATTAATTAGGAGTTCAGTTTGGGTTACCTAAATTGAGGAGACATTGGATTTGACTTCATGTTACATGTTGAAATTCTACTTGCACAAAATAGGCATAGGTTTTTGAGATAATCTTTGTGCTTTGTAATTGAAAACTTTGGAGTTTTCAATGCTCATTATTTTCTATTAATTGCAACAAGTTGAAGAGAGTTTTTATCAGAGTTTATTGCAAGTTGTGAAGAAGAATTGTTGAAGGAAAAAGAAGCATCTCAATCAAGGATTGATACAGTGTTATTGTAATCTTGTTCTAAGGTTAAATAATACAAGCACTATTGATTATGGTGGTGGATTTTTTTTCTTGAAAGGGTTTCTTCACGTATATGTTGTGTTACTTCTATCTTCTCATCCCATTCTTCTACAATCTTCTATCTACTTTCTACAATTGGTAAAATTGATCTAAACAGATAATCATACACAAAGAATTTGTAGCAAAGAATAGTTAATTAGATCTACAATCTCATAGTTTTACAAGTTTTAAAGCTACATAATTATCTCTATTTTCAACATTTGGTATCAAAGCTAACAGTTGGGTAGAGTTTGTGATGCCGTTCTCTTAAAAGTTTGAAGGTTTTCTTGGCTGTAGTGGGAGCTTTTACTATTGTGTTATTGCTGATTTTATAAAAAATGTGTTACAATGAGTTCTAATTCTTGTTTAGATATTGAAATATTCAATGGATCTAGTTATGAGATGTGGAAACTAAAAATGGAGATCTCCTTGAAGAAAGAGATCAATGGTTAGTTGTTTGTAATGAGACAAAGTCGCCTACAATGACGTCATATGAGGATTGGGCTAAGCTTGATAAGAAGGAAAGAGGGACCATAAGATATGTCTTGTTGATGTTGTTCTCTTGAATGTTTCAAATGAAACTACTACATATAAACTATGGAAGAGAATAGGTGATATTTATCAAACTAAAAGTCTTACTAGTGAGTTGTATCTGAAAAGGTAGTTGTATTCTTTAAATATGAAAGATGGTGTTTTTGTTGCAAATCATTTAAATGCTTTTAATTTGATTCTAAGTCGGTTATCATTTGTAGATGTAAAGCTAGAAGATGAAGATAAATGCATTTTGTTACTTTGTTCTTTACCAGAATCTTGGGAAAATCTAATTGTTGCTATCAGTGGTAGTGGTGTAGATCCTAAGATGGACAATATAATTCCTATTCTCCTATCAGAGGAGATGAGGAGAAAGTCTAAAATGGGATCCCAAGATGCCTTGTTTGTAAGAGGTATGCCTAAGGAAAAGGAATATAAGGCAGACAAGAAAGGAAAGGGTAAGTCCAAAGGATGGTCTAAAACCACTGGTGAGTAAAGTAAAGTGTTGAAATTGTGGAAAACCTAGACATGTAAAGAAGGATTGTAAGAGCAAGAAAAGGAGTTTTGATGCTTCTACAGAGAAATCCTCATATGACAGTAATGATGCATTGGTCATTTCATCTAATATTGTTTGTGATAACTCTTGGCTTATTGATTCAGGTTGCTCCTATCATATGACTCCTAACAAGGAGTGGTTCACTAAGTATACTGCATATGATGGAGGGAATGTCTTCTTTGGAGATAATAGCACAAAAAAGGTTATGGGAAAAGGAGAGGTAAAGTTGTGTTTCAATGATGGTAGGGTTAATACCCTTAATGATGTTTTACATATTTCAGGACTTGCTAGAAATCCACTTTCTATTTCTAAGTTCAGTGATTCTGGAATTCATGTGACATTTGACAAAGGTGGTTGCAGATTGGTGAAAGAGAATATGGTGGTTGCTAAAGGATCTCAAATTGGGACTTTGTTTAAGTTGAATACCTCAAATTTGAATAAATTAGCCATTGTAACTGGAGCTGAAAATACATGTATGTTGTGGCACTATAGATTGGGCCACATTGGTAAAAAAGGTCTTAGGACCATTCTTAATAAGAAATTGGTTGACGGTATTCCTGATTATAATATTGAAAAAAATGATTTTTGTGAGCATTGTGTGTTTGGAAAGCAATCTAGATCTTCATTTCCTAGTGGAACAAATAAAGCTAAAAGATTATTAGAGATTATTCAGTTAGATGTAATGGGCCTTGTGGGTATTGACTTCATTAGAAAATCTAGATATTATGTCACATTTATTGATGATGTCTCAAGATACACTTGGATCTATTTTATGCATAACAAATCTAATGTGTTTAATAAGTTTAAATAATTTAAGGCTTTGGTTGAGAAACAATCATATCATAAGATAAAAGTGTTGAAATTAGATAATGATGGTGAATATTGTTCTAGGGAATTTGATGATTATTGTAAGCATGCAAGAATTGTGAGACATAAAACTACTCCATATACACCTTAACAAAATGGAGTAGCAGAAAGGATGAACTGAATCTTAATGGAAAGAGCTAGGAGTATGTTAAGTAGTGCTAAGCTAGATTGGTTCCTTTGGGCCGAGGCTATAAGTACTTCTTGTTATTTAATCAATAGATCCCCTAGTTCATCTATTGAAGATAAAACTCCTTATGAAATGTGGTTAGGTAGGAAACCTAGTGTTGCACATTTTAGGATCTTTGGTTGTGAGGATTTTGTTCATATGCCTAACGAAAATTGATCTAAGTTGGATCCAAAAGCATAGAAATGCATATTCATAGGTTATGGTGAAAATGTAAAAGGTTACAAGCTTTGGAATCCTCTAACCCAAAAAATTACTTTATCAAGAGATGTGATTTTTAGGGAATTTAGAGCCTATTCAGAGAACAACCAAAGGAGAAGGATACTTCTTGAACAATGCATTTTGAGATAAATACTAAGAAGCAAGAAGATGCACATGTTGAAGAACAACTGGATGGATTGGATGGGGAGAGTTCACAAAGTTCTTCTGAGATAGATGCTCATGATGAGCATATTGAGGAACAAGAAGAAACCCCTTTGAGAAGATCCAAAAGACAACGAAATCCCATTGATAGGTATAGCCCACCTAATTTCCATTATATATTTACTTTGATAAGTACTAATGATGAACCTAGATCTTACAGGGAAGCTTTTTCTTCATATGAGAATAAGCTTTGGTCACAAGCTATGCATTAGGAAATGGAATCCTTGGATACTTGTGACACATAGGATCTTGAGAGTTTTCCAAAAGGAATAAAGGCCATTGGTTGTAAATGAATCTTTAAAAACAAAATTGGAGTAGATGGTAATCTCGAAAGGTACAATGCTAGATTAGTAGCCAAGGGTTACTCCCAAAGAGAGGGAGTTGACTTTAATGAAATCTTCTCTCATGTTGCTAAATTAACTTCTATTAAATTATTTTGATCTATTGTTGTTGCTTATGATTTTGAGATAGAGCAAATGGATGTGAAAACTAATTTTTTGCATGAGAATCTTGATAAGGAGATTTATATGAGGCAACCTGATGGTTTTGTTGTGAAAGGAAAAGAAGAATTGGTTTGCAGGTTAAAGAGATCTTTATATGGATTGAAATAGTCACCAAAAATATGGTACCAAAAGTTTGATGCTTTTGCATTGAAAATTGGTTATGTTAGGAGTGAGGAAGATCATTGTGTTTACATCAAATGTATTGATGATCAGCTTTTAATTATTAACTTGTATGTTGATGACATGTTGTTTATTGGTAACAGCAAGGTAATGATCAAAGAATTGAAAGCACAACTCTCTAGCACATTTGAGATGAAAGATCTAGGGGCTACAAAATATATCCTTGGTATGGAGATCAATAGAGATAGAGGTAACAAAAAGCTTTTCTTAAGTCAAAGCAACTATGTTGATACTATTTTGAAACGGTTTAAAATGTAGGAAAGTAAACCAATTAATATTCCTTTACCAGTTGGCATGAAGTTAAGTTTAGACATGAGTCCTAAATCTAATTTGATCATAAGGAAATGTCTGAAATTCCATATGCTAGTGTATTTGGTAGTTTAATGTATGCAATGGTTTGTACAAGACCAAATATAGCCCAAGCAGTGGGAGTTCTAAGTAGGTTTATGTATAACCCTGGTAAAGAACATTGGACTTATGTTAAGAGGGTGTTTAGATATTTATGAGGTACTTTTGATTACTGTTTGATTTATCATGGTGCTAATGATATTGATATTATGCACAAATCATTGGACATACAAGGTTTTGTTGATTCAGATTAGGTAGGAGACCCAGACAGTCGGAGGTCAACAAGTGGCTATGTGTTTACTTTGTTTGGAGCTACAGTTAGTTGGATGAGTAAGAGGCAGCCCACAGTTGCTTTGTCCATCATAGAAGTAAAGTACATGGCTGATACGCATGCCTCCAAAGAGGCAATTTGGTTACAGAGACTTGGGAAAGGTATTGGTTTTAATTGAAAGCAAATTAAACTTGAATGTGATAGTCAGAGTGCTATTTGTTTAGCCAAAAATCCTATGTAACATGCTCATACTAAGCATGTTGATGTTCAATATTACGTTGTGTGAGAAATGGTCGAGAGTGGGAAGGTATTGATTGGGAAAGTTGACACTTTGATCAATGTTTCAGATTATCTTATGAAACCAATTCCTACAGATAAGTTCTCTTGGTGCAGGAAGGCCATTGGCCTTGAGTCCTATACTTGATTTATAATAATGATTCCTTGTTTAGAATGATTGCAATGTATAATATCAAGTGGGAGAATGTTGGGAATAGGATGCCATTTAATTGCAATCCTAAACATATTTCATGTATCCCCTAAGTCCTTGGAAAGTGTTCCCCAACACTAGGATTAGAAAGAGATTAAATTCGAATGAAATGAACATGTAAGTTGACATTTATAATTATTTTTAAATGATAGGAACATGTGGGAACACCTAAGAAGAGCTCCTACAAAATAGGAGCACATGGGGCTGCTCACATGGAAGGTGGAACCCACCTTGCTTAAGTTAACTGTTTAGAAGATATTTAACACTTCAATAATTCATGTAAAGATCCTAGAAGTTAGGGATTGATATTTACATGAGTGGAGTTCAGTTCAATTCAATTTAGTTATGGTTCAATTATCTTCAGTTGCATGTAGTTAGCTTGAGTTGCATGTTAGTTGACTTCAGTTGACTTGAGTTTCATGACTAATGACTTTAGTTGCATTATAGATAACAGGTGATACATTCGGTTAAGTGGGGATGATCAATCATGCATCATGTTTGCATGAATTGATGAAGAGATATGTTTCAGTTAACAAAGATTGATTTGGACCCACCTTGGGTGCCCAAGTTGGCATCTTGGAGTTAACACCTTTTGGATGAGAAGATATTTACAAGGATGAGTTAAGTGGGCCCATTCTTGGGCACCAACTTGGAGGAGAAGCTTGGAAGATATTTTCTTGACCAACGATTAGTTAGGAGTTCAATTTGGGGCACCTAAATTGAGGAGACATTGGATTTGACTTCATGTTACATGTTGAAACTCTACTTGCACAAAATAGGTGTATGTTTTTGAGAGAAGCTTTGTGATTTGTAATTGACAACTCTTTGGATTTTTTAATGCTCATTATTGTCTATTAAGTGTAGCAAGTTGAAGAGAGTTTTTGTCAAAGTTTATTGCAAGTTGTGAAGAAGAATTGTTGAAGACAAAAGAAGCATCTCAATCAAGGATTGATACAGTGTTATTGTAATCTTGTTCTAAGGTTAAATAATACAAGCACTATTGATTCTGGTGGTGGATTTTTTTCCCGAAAGGGTTTCTCCACGTATATGTTGTGTCACTTCTATCTTCTTGTCTCATTCTTCTACAATCTTCTATCTACTTTCTACAATTGGTAAAATTGATCTAAACAGATAATCATACACAAAGAATTTGTAACAAAGAACACTTAATTAGATCTACAATCTCATAGTTTTACAAGTTTTAAAGCTATATAATTACCTCCATTTTCAACAAGACCCATTCACCTTAGGGTGAATCTGTCCTAGGAGGAAACTCAACAACTTTTAGTGACAGGTGCATAGTGTCTTAACCTTCTCATATCTACCAGAATCTTGTTATTTTTGATAGTTTTATGCTTTAAATTGATGATTCAAGTTTCACATTGCATAATTGAGTTCATTTACTATTTTTAGTTTTTCACCCCAAAAATTGTTCAAGTAGGTTTTACCCCATCTTTGCATAAGGAAAACAACAAGCTCTCCATTAAGGTTGACTCACCTAAGGGTTGAAAGTCAATATTTCCTTTGGGGTTCTCTTTTTCCTCATGAAATTAATAGAAAGATAGGTGCATCATACCATTTCCCATCCATTTTGGTGAACCTATTTTTCTTCATTTCAATTAGTGTTAATTTTAGGATTAGGATTAGGGCTTAAGTTTGAATTGAACTTAGAGTTAGGCTTAGGGTTAGAATTAGTGTTAATGTTAGGGTTAGGACTAGAATTAGAATTAAAATTAGTGTCAATATTATATATCTTTAATAAATTTAACATAATGTTATGTATTCTAGAGTTAGAATTAGTGTTAGTGTTCGAATTAGTGTTTGTTAGAATTAGGATTAGGTTGTAATTGGAATTAGGATTAGTATTAGTTTTATAATTAGTGTTAGAGTTAGAATTAGTTTCAAAATTAGTGTTAGTGTTAGAGT